>QGOA01000151.1:0-15442 GCA_003313075.1 Termitomyces sp. MG16
GACCAGAGAATATCCTTGAGCAAGAAGAGAAGCAACAGTAGAGTGTTGTGCAGAAGGAATAGGTTTCATGGTTGAAGGTCAAGATGTGGTTCAACCAGCTTGAACTACTCCCAAATATATCTAAACATGGTCACATGACATTTCCTCATGCAACTTACTCTTTATTTCTGAGTAAAATAGGGATAAACCTGAAAAATTAGAGATGCTCAAAAAACTGTCCCAATGAGTGAATATTTTAAAATGGCTATTGCTCCATCACTTTTGGCCTTGATTACATAAACCTAAATTCATTCTGTAGCTATGATGCCATAGTATTTTACATGATTTAATCAGAATTTTATGTACTTCCCATCCTTCATGCCAATGTCATCTTTCAAAAAGTATGAAACATTGGGACAGTTTTTTGAGCCACTGTAAGAAAGAGTCAAGCATTGACACGATACGTCATCGTGCAAGTTTGAAACCGGTTAGGGAACAAAAGTTCTATGCCAATACTCAAGTTTGAACCCAGGAAGCACTAAGAAACGTTGACTTGGCAGTTGATGTTCATGCTCAAAACTGGAGGGGAGGCAAACTTTGATCAGATGCAGATGCATACTGCTGATGTTACGAGTTCAAACCCTGGGGAGGGAGGAATTTACTACCAAATCGGCAGGAAAAGGATTCTAAATTTTGTTTGGTTGAAAAATAAAATTAACTTAAGAATCTTGCTGTTTCGGAGTAAAAGAATATATTGGGGTACTACAAATTAGAAGAAGGGGGGGAGGATTACTTTAAGTTTATACTGGGCAAACACAGAACTGGTGCTTGCAACAAGAGAGCTGTTTATAAGTCCATGGCATCTTTGGGTCCATCCTGTGTGGACTTCTGGATGTTGACATCAGACTTGTCATTACCGGACTTCAAAATGGTCAGGTCAATAGATAAGTCCGATTGAGACAGAAAGGGAACTCACAGCCAGTAAAACTTGGAGTGCGTGAAATAACGCATCAGCCTGATCTACGTTGGAAGGACCAAGAGTCTTATTAAGACAGTCACAATGTGTGGAGGTCATTTTGAAAAGCTGTAAGACAATGTTGAGTTAGTAAAGCTGCTGTTGAGCAGCCAGCTTGACCATGTCACAACGCTTCTGGAGGTCAGCATGAGGGACCGTCTTGTCATTGGTAGACAATTGTACAAGGTCAAGAACCTGGTCCACCTCGGTTAGCAGTGCTAAAGCAGCATCACTTCCTGGGACGTGAGCAACTATGCAAAAGTATGATAAAAGAGCAGAGGAGGTCAGAAAAGGGAGAACACACCCAATGCGGGTTGCACCTTGAGCTTCTTAGCCTTAGGCTTGCCCTCAGGTTTGGCCTGAGGAAGAGACAAAGTCAGTGTGTCAAGATGATGGGCAACTAAGTCAAGCTTGCAAGCTAAGACTTATGTTAGCACAGCGTTTTGCAGGGTGTGGGGCAGGTGTACCAAGCATCTTGACATCTTTGTCCTGAGCATGATGCAGTACCTATAGTAGCAGAATCAGAATCATGAATAGAAGAGCTGAAAGTTGAGCTCACCTCCTCATGCTCCTTCCTAAGTTTTTCACTCTGTGCAAAGGTGAGGAGAGTGTCAACAAAGGAAAAGAACACCTTCACGTTGCCTGAATTTTTAGCTGCACTGCAGTCAAGTGAGGGAAGGATCCCAGAAAGAGTCTTACAGAGGCCTCTCTGTTCAATGAGATGGGAGAAGGTGCTCTCGTCAGCAAAATGCTGTGAGAAGCCTCAGACAAAGGAAAAAAGAAGAGAAAAGTAAAGACAGACCCAGCCAGCGCTGCCTAAGTACTGGGCATGGTCACTGGCCATCGTACAAAGACCCATGGCTGCTTCAGCAAACCAGGGGTATTTGAAGACAGACATTATAGCCTTGTTTCCATCGTGCTTGATGGCACGCTGGAACAGGCTGTAATGATCAGTAGGGGCAGGAAGGACTGGAGGAGGAGGAACAGGTGGCTTGGGAGGAGTCAAAATGATGACTTGAGGGTGCGGTCTTGCACTTGCAGACTTGCGAGGGGCAGTAGGGACATCAGAAGGAGCCATACTCAGAAATGGGGGCAGACTTCACCCGTTTAAGCTGGTACAGGTACTGTAAGGGCGACCTCTAGAGGCTGTGGCTCAGTCACACAGCTGGCAGAGGAAAATCCAAAGAGAACAAGTCTAGGGATTTCCTATGCCAGGTTGGACGCTTCTGGGGCCTCTGAAGCGTGGGAAACAACTGTACAGTACAACAAAACCTTAAAAACTCGAAAATTGCCTACACAAACACTTGTACAAATAAGGGGCAAACTCTGGCAAACTCTGGCTTATATAAGTGGTCTGGAAGCAGTGCTGAGTGGGCCCACACTTGTCTGAATGGTGGCTAAAGAACCAAAGCATCTCAAGAGCTGAGAGTAGTACTAACAGATAGTGTTGAAAGAATAGAAACAGTGAAATGAAATAATGTCAGAAGAAATAAGAGAATGAATGGAAGGAGAGTGAAGAGATAAGGAGTGAGAGAAGGAAGAAATGAGGAGTCCCCTGACATCACCCCCCCTCTAGAGCGCAGCGTCTCGACGTGCTGGATAGAAGTAGTTCTGGATAGCCTGGTCTACCTTGGAAAGAGAATAGAGGCCTCTGATTGCCCGGGGAGCATTGGGATGCTGTTGATAGAATTCCTGGACTAAGGCAGGGGCATGGACATTCTCTTGTGGCTCCCAGGAGATGTCCTTGATTCCGTAGCCCTTCCACTTGACCTTGAACTGAAGCTTATTCCTAAAGAGTCGGCTGTCTAGGATCCATTCCACTTCATACTCTTCTTGGTTGTTTACCAGAACTGGTGGTGGAGGTGGCTGTGGACATTGACCTGGGATTGGATCCTCTGGGGCTGGAGAAAGCTTCACCACATTGAAGACTGGATAGAGTCAACTCATTCCACTAGGCAGCTTGAGTCAATAGGCAAGTGGGCCTACCTGCCGTACTATAGAAAAGGGTCCTAGACGACGGTGAGAGAGCTTCTGAGAAGGTCAGGTGGTAGCAATGTCAGAGGCATCCAGGTAGACTCAATCTCCAGGCTTGTACTTGGGGGCTGGAGTTTGTCCACAATCGTAGTAGCGGGCCATGTCATCCTTTGCCTTAGCTAGAGCTGCCTTGGCTTTGTCCTGGGCTGCCTTCATCCGATCTATGAACTCGTTGACAGCTTCATTCTCTGAAGGTCGTCCACAAGGCTCAAATCCTATCCGAGGATGTCGACCAGTATCTAGAAGAAAAGGAGACATCTGGGTGGCAGCATGTACACGGTTGTTGTACTGGAACTCTGCCTCTGGTAATAGGTCGTCCCAGTCATCCTGTTGTTCATTGCAGAAGAGCCAGAGATACTGTTCTAGCTCCTGGTTGACACGCTCAGTCTGGCCATCAGATTGGGGGTAGTAGGCTGTGGAAGTGTGGAGTTTGACATGAAGGAGGCAATACAGTTCTCTAGTAAACTCTGCCACAAACTGAGGTCCATGGTCTGAGATGTAAGCATCTGACAACCCATGAAGCTTCCAGACATGCTTTCGGTACAGATTGGCAGCACCCATGGCTGAGCAAGTAGTGTGTGTTGGAATAAAATGAGCACACTTGCCACAGAGATCCACTACCACCATGATTGCATCATATCCATGAGAATCAGGTAACTCAACAATGAAGTCTACCGAGGCCACACTCCAACGCTCAGCCAGGATAGGCAATAGATGAAGTTGTCCCATAGGAGGCTGACAACGAGGCTTAGTCCAAAGGCAAAGATCACAGGTGGAGGTGTAAGAGCCAATATACCGTGACATTTGAGGCCACCAGTAATTCTGTGAGACCAGCTCCAGTGTCTTCCATCTGCCAGGATGTCCTGCAACTCAAGAGTCATGATGCTGCTCCACAATCTGCCTCCGGAGATCTGGCAGGTTGGGAACATAAATGCGTCCCCAAAAGGTGAGAAGACCATTCTCCAGAGACCACTCATCGGTGCGGACGGACTTCACTCCAGTTTTCTCTCAAGCATGCAAGGCCATGGCAGCCTTAGCTACCAGATCTTCTTGAGTGCCCTCCCAGTTACCTCGTCGAATGTCTCGAAGGATGCTCACTTCTTCTCCCTGGCCAACCACACCTTCTAGAGCACGGATAGCAAATAGTTCTGGCTTTAGGAGTACAATATTGTCATTGTCACTAGCTCCTGAACCATGATCTGCTTGCCTAGAAAGTGCATCTGGCTTACCCATGCTCTGTCCAGGTTTGTGATGCAGAGAGAAGTCAAAGTTGGCCAGATACAAGGACCATTGAGCCTCTCAGCGGTTAAGTTTCTTGGCTGTCGGAAAGTACTCTAAGTTCTTGTGATCAGTCCACACCTCGAATTTATGCCTGGCACCCTCAAGAAAATGTCGCCACTCCTCAAATGACCAAATGATAGCTAGCATCTCCTTGTCATGGATCTCATAATTCCGCTCCACAGCATTGAGACTCTTGGAGTAGAAAGCCACAGGATGCCACTTACCATCCTCCCTTGACTGTTGAGAGAGAACGGCCCCAGTAGCAAAATCTGAGCTATCAGCTTTGACACGGAAGGGAGAGTCATCATCTGGGAATATAAGGACAGGCTTTGAAGTAACTGCCTGTTTGAGGGCATCAAAGGCTGTCTGCTGTGCTGCATCCCAGTGCCAAGGAGTGTCCTTAGTGGTGAGATCAAAGAGGGGCCAGGCATGGTGTGAGAAATCCTGAATAAACCTCCGGTAGAAGTTGGTAAAACCCAGGAAGGCCTGAACCTCCTTCTTGTTCTTAGGCTCTGGCCACTCCGCTACACCAGCCATCTTGACTGGGTCCATCTCAGCCATTCCATGAGAGATGATCAGTTCAAGATATTCAACCTTAGTCTGCTCAAACTCGCACTTCTCTGGCTTGAGATAGAGCTGGTGCTAGCAAAGACGTTCCAGTACAATGTACGTAATCCGACGATGCTCCTCTAGAGTCTTGGTATAGATGAGAATATTGTCAAGGTATACGCACACAACACCTTCCGCTATGAGGTCTCGGAAAATGTCATTCATCATGGTCTGGAAGGTGGCAGGGCTATTAGTGAGGCCAAAGAACATTACCAGAGGTTCAAAGAGTCCACGATTTGTTTGGAATGCTCCCTTCTACTCATCTCCTTCTTTGATGCGCACATTGTTGTAGCCCCAGCGGACATACAACTTGGTAAAGTAGCGTGCACCTCAGAGGTTGTTGACAAGCTCTGAAATGAGTGGTAAGAGGTAGCGATTCTTCCACAGTCATCGCATTCAAGACTTGATAGTCCTGAACCAGACGTAGAGATCCATCCTTCTTCTTAATGAAGAAGACTGGAGAGGCCATCGGAGACTTTGAGGGACGGATGCGACCAGAGTCTAAATTCTCCTGCAAAAAGGCATCAAGCTCATCCTGTTCTTTGGGAGAGAGTGGGTAGACCTTGCAGCTAGAGGGCTCAGCATTGGGTGTAAGCTCAATTGCATGGTCCCACTGCTTATGCTCTGGCAGGGAGTCAAATGATGCCTTAGAGAAAATATCCTCAAAGTCTTGCAGGTGATGAGGAACTGCATCTCAGAACGACTTAGGAGCAGAGTTGGCAGCAAATGCCTGAGCTAGCCGCTGGGAGGTAGTTTGGCTAGCTCTAATCTCTGCTACAGTTGGTGGAGGTTGTAACGTAGTTGCATAAATCCTATCACCTGTCTCGATAGCCTCATCTGGAGACTCTGAGTTAGGAGCGTACCCAAATTCACCCTCGTGTCCATCTTCCATCTGGGCTTCACTCACTACACCTCGAACGTCCTTATAGAGGGCCTCTCTATAAGGGAACACCAAGGGAGGAGGATCCAGTAGGTCGAGGTCTGCAAAGGGGAGGTGTCCAACTCGGCAAGCCCAGATAGCAGCATGCTCCGAATGAGTCTGATAACAAAGGATTAAATCCACCACTGAGCGGATAGATCCAGCTTCATTGAGCGTACCGTCAATGTTATAGACTGGAATAGGGTGAGAGAGGGAGTGGGTAGTGAGCTGGTGTTGTTCCACATAATGGGTGTCTAGGAAGAGTCCAGTAGCGCCACTGTCCAAGAGAGCTATAACGCTTCGAGTCTGCTGAGTGTCAGTTGTCTCAATCTCCACATTCAGATGCAGAGAGTTGGGAGAGGGAGTAGAGGCAACAACATAGCGACGAGGAAGGCGTTGTTCCCAAGCTGGAACACGTGGTCGTTGGACAGGGGAAGGAGGAGAGGAGGTCTTAGCTGAGGCTTGGACCAAGGGGGTATTTTGTACGTTGGAGAGGGTGCTTACAGTTTCAGTCAGAGAATCAGGAACAGGGAGCAATACATTAGAAGACTCTACTGATTGACATGTAAACTGATTAGCACCAGGCGGCGGAGGCGTACAACTCATCCGTCGCTCTATTGAAAGCCCTCCCCTGCAGAACCAAAAGACACATCCGATGGTTCTGCTACAGCTTCCACAGGACCCAAGGACTCCTCCAAAGGTTCTGCTTCAGTCTGTACATCTGGGGAGGGGTTTCCTCAAACGTCTCGGGCAGCAAGGAGCTGGAGAAGGAGCTCCTCCTGCTCTAAAGCTGAGAGATAGCGCACCTCTAACCTCTGGGGACAATACCAAGCAAAGTGACCAGGCTTTCCACAGCGACGGCAGAGGAGAGGAAGGGAGGAACGTTGACAAGAGGCATTGACATCCATAGGTACTCCAAAAGGAAGAGGACGTGCTGCAGGTACCTGAGCTGGGGGTGGAGCGTGAAATGGAAGGGAGGGCTGGATGGGATGATGAGCAGAAAACGATGCCTGTGAGGTGGAGCGAGGGGCAGTTCCACGGTAGGATTTTACTTAGGGATGACAGACAGAGAGGGAAAAGGGACATACCAAGCTAGCTGCGATGACTGAGGGCAGTCATTACATAGTGTGGGGGAGGTGATACACCGGCCTCTACATGAGGCAGGCAAAAAGATTACAAAATAATCATAAGGCTCCCAATGTACCAAAAAGAAAGTGCTGAAAACTGTAAGCACAACACATCAAAAACCATAGATGTGGGAGACCTATCTCAAAAAACCCCAGAAACGTGTAACAATGATGACCAATGTCAGACAGTAGTGAGGGAAAGTCAGCAATCAAAATTTGATTGCAAAACAACAGCCAATGAGGTGGTGGTGCTCGGCAAGAGCAAGATCTCAGGAAAAGATCTGAGATCAAAACTCTATCAGGCCTTGATGTCACTTATCAAAACTACCTCAAACTTTCAACTGTTGTCCTGACCTTCCTCACCACCATTGTTGACAAACTCAAAATGACCTGCTACAGCCACTATGCAAGGAAGGGAGCTCCAGGGAGGAGGGACGAGTAAATACAGAAAGAGAGAGAGGTTGCCAAGCAACAGAAGAAGGTTTAGATAGAAATTTGGTAACCACATGTACCACGCACTGGCAGAGGCAGAAACCAAGTGCTCAGACCTGGTAAAAATCAGCAACTGAGGGCCTGGGCACAGCAACGTCTTACGACAACACAAAACCACATGGATATATGCTAGTCTGTGCAGAGGGAGAAGAAGTATAAAAAGGATGAAATTATGGGAGAGTCGGGCAAGCAATCACCTTGCCATGGCTCAGAGTCCCCAGGGAGCAGACATCTTAGGCCTTACGCATATCGATTAGCTTTGGGCTCAGTAATAATACTATTTTGACCCATTTTTGAGTGTGAACTTAAGTTGTCATTCAAATAAATCAATTAAAAATTATAAACTATTTACAATGTGTGCGTGCATGTAACACAAACCCCCAGAACCTAGAGAACTGGAGTTTTATATTTAATCTAAGTCCTGTTCAATTTTGCTTGGGCAGCTTAAAAATAAATTGAAACTCACATTTTGCATCAACGATAACCAGTCCATCCAATCATCCTGATAATAGGCAATGAACACCTGTAGGTAGACCTCAAGTTCCTGGTTTAACCACTCCGTCTGCCCATCTGACTGCAGATGGTGTGCCGTTGACAGGGCTGGCTTAATTTCCAATCTCTCCCACATGCGCTTCACATAACATGCTATGAATTGAGGGCCCTGGTGGGAGGTTGGGAGGGGGCCAATATAGTCTGTAGACACATGTTGCTATGGACCATCCAGAACCTCCAGGAGCTGAAGAGGACCAAAAGGCTTCTGGTGCCATGGCTTTATGCGCTGACAGGTCTTGCATCCATCCACATACCTGTGCACAAACTCTGACATACAAGGCCAGTAGTGGTTCCTTGCCACCAGAGCCAACATGTTCATGCACCCAAGATGCCCAGCTGGGATAGAGTCATGGTAAAGTTTGAGGATGAGATGCTTCACCTCTTTGTCATCTGGCACATGGACGAGGCCCCAGAAATGCACCAGGCTGCCATCCACCATAAAGTCTCAGAGTTGAGCTTTGACCAAGACAGGAGCCCCATCCAAACCCAAAACCTGCATGAGCTTTGGGTCCCCTGGCATCGCTGCCTGAACCCTCTCCAGGATTGTACCATCTGCAAGGACTGCCTGCACTGCTGCCACCCACACCACCACTTCTGATGGGCCGCAACACTCCACTCACACCACCACCCCACACTTCACCACTCTGTCTGGTAGTAGCACTGTCTGCCTCATACTGTCTCTCTTGCCAGCAAGAACCCCATGGTCTGGCCACTGTGACAGGCCATCAGGCCCTGTGCAAAGGTGCCCTGGCCTGTGATGAATCACAAACCCAAAACAATTTAGAAATAGGCTCCACCTTGCTTGCTGCCAAGTCAGATCCTTTGCGGTCATAAAGTATTTGCGGTCATAAAGCATTCCAGGTTACAATGATCAGAAAAGATGTTGATTGGAAATGGGCTCCCTTCCAGGTACGGCTGCCATGCCTCAAATGCTCTCACCACTAATAGTAACTCCTTGTTGTGCACATTGTAGTTGCACTCTGCAGGCTGCATCAACTTGAAGAAAAATGCCACAGGCCTCCACTCCCTATCATGCACCTTCTGTGACAGCACAGTGCCCATGGCAAAGTTGTATACATCTGTCTCTACCCAGAATGCAGCATCCATATTCAGCATCATCAACACTGATGCTTGCACAAATGCTGTCTTCAATGCCTCAAACACCACCTGCTCCACCACTCTCCACCACCACAACACGTCTTTCCTCTTCAAGTCCTCAAGTGGTTTTGTGATCATTGTATAGTCCTCTACAAACTGCTAGTAAAAGTTGCAGAACCCCAAGAACTGATTTACCTGCTGCAGATTTCAAGGAGCTGGACAGTATGTAATGCCACTAACCTTCATTGGATTCATGTCCACATGTCCTGGTGAGATCTTCAGCCCCAGATAATCCACCTCTGTTGTCCTGAATCAACACTTCTCCAGCTTTAGAAACAGGTCAGCCTCATGTGGGGTCCTCTGAAAAGATAATGATGTCATCCAGATAGAGAACTACATAAACATCCACCAAGACATGGAACAGGTCATTTATCATGCACTGCAAGGCCACCAGTGCATTGCGCAGTCCAAACTGCATCACAAGGAATTCAAACTGACCATACCTCATCTGAAATGACATCTTCCACTTGTTATCCTCCCTCAACCTCATGTTGTAATATTCCCACCACATGTCCAACATCATGAAAACCTTTGCTGCCTTCAGCCGGTCCAGCAACTCATTTGTCAGTAGAATGGGATAAGCGTCCAGCTTTGTCACCATATTCATCGTGGAGAAATCAACCATGAGGCATAGCAACCTATCCTTCTTCTTGACAAAGAAGACCAGCACCCTGCAAAGTGCAGTCAACTGTCAGATGTAGCCTTTTGTAAGGTGCTCATCAATGAACTTCTGCAAGGCCTTCAACTCTGCCAGTGCCAGCTAGTACAGCTTACCTGGTGGTGGCAACTCTGCACCATCTGCCAGCTCAATCTTGAGGTCATACTTTGTATAAGCCGGTGACCGCTCTGTGCACCGCTTGTCAAAAACCTCCAGAAACTCATGGGACTCCACAGACACCATCTCCTCAACCAACTTCTTCACTATCACTCTCCACTGTATGTCCTCCTCTGCCAGTGCTTGGGAGAAGCTCCTTCCTGCCGCTCCCTGTACTGTCACCAACTCTGGGCCCACTGCCCTCCTCATCAATTCAAGGTCCCATCTCTGTTCAAAAAACACCTCCTCACCTCTCTGCTCCTTTGCACACACAATAGCCTTGTCAATACATGCTTTTGCCACATGCACTGCCTGTTCCTGCTGTTCCTGCCAAAAGCATGTCTTTCTGGTGCGCACACATTTCAAACCATAGAATCTCTTAGCTGGCAGCTTCTGACTCAGTCATGACTGTGTTATTGGCACTCGTTTTGACTTGCATGCAAATACTGCAATGCCTTCATGCCCTGCCATCTCCACCAACTTCATGTCCTGTTGTATCGCCCCCTGCAATACATGAGCCCTACTTGGGAGGCACGATCTCTTGCAGTGTGTTGAGGCAAAGTTGATTGTGGACTGATCCCAGTCTATGGTTGGGTTATGATGCTGTAACCAATCCACACCCAGGATCAAGCTGTTATTGCCAATGTTTGCAACATCAAAAACCAATGCCTCCTTGTGGTCACCCACCATCAGTTTCAGGTGCACCTCATGTGTCAGAAGCCCAGACTTAACTTCTGAGTTGTCAATAGTACACAGACACATTGGGTGCTTCTTTGAGATAGCCAGCAGCCCAAGTTCATGGACAAAGCGCTGGTTCACAAAACAGCAGCTTGCTCCCAAATCCACTATTGCCTGCATGGCCACCACCTCCTCCCCAAGCTGCCCAGGTATGTGCAGCGTCACTGGTAGTTCCAGTGCTGCATGATCTGACCTTGGCCTTCTCATGTATATCACTGCTGCCTGCCAAGATCTGGGTCTCTTCCTCACTTTGTGTCACTCAGCCTATGCAAAACAGTACCATTAGGTATTGCAAGTATATGAGACTGAGTGGTCATGCCTGCCATGACAACATAGAATGACTCTACACAAAACCCTCCTTCAGCACCTCCTCCTTTCTCCAGCTCTCAACCACCTCTTACACCACTGCCTTGATTGATTCTACCCATGACAGACACTGCACAATCAGGTGTCCCCCCTTGCTGCACCTCAAACACATCCTAGTCGCTGACACACTTCTCACCTGGTTGACATCCATTGCATTGGGATCCACTAGAGGTGGGGAGGAGGGCCACATGCACCTGCACACTCTCTGACAGTATCAAGATGGGTATGCATTGGGCCACAGAAAGACTGTGCTGCCAGGTGCCCTTCTTCTGTGCTGCAATGTCTGCCAGCTTACTCTTCTGCCTGAGCAGGATGTCACATGCCTTCTCTGCCATCTTGTAATCTGTGTTCACCAACACTTTCATGGCTGCTGCATTCATTCCCTTCCAAAAGTGGTCTTTTATATACTCGCTCTCTGCATCAGCATGCCCCAGCTTGCCTTTCAGTTCAAAAAAGGCTGTGCAGTAGTCAGTTATTGACTTCAACCCCTGTTGCAGCTGGCTAATATGTGCCAACATGTCCTGTGCTGGATCACACATACAGAAGGCAGCTCTGAAGTCAGTGAGCCAAGCCTCCCACTAAAAATGTTGTGGGTTCAGGTCCAGATCATTGATGCCAGTCGTGATGATATACAACCACTCTTGAGCCAACCTCATCAGATAAGATTGCACTCACACAATTTTCTGACACTTATCCCTGAAGGTCTTGAATTCAGCCACTGTCTTAACCTGTCATGTGAACTGGTCCACCAAGTGTTTTGACTTGCCATTATATACCTCCAGTAGGTTGATCCTTGGCACATGGGATACTTGCTGAAGGTGGCACAGCTCGCAGGGCCCCTGGGCCAGCCTCTCTAATTGCTCAATGCATGCCATGACCACTGCCAAACCCTCCTCCTGTGCCTTTGCCCAAGCTAACGTTGACTCTAAATTTTTGTGAATCCCCCCTAGGCTGGCTTGCAACTGAGCCACCATCTGGGACTGGATTGCCTGGAATACCATGTCTGCTATCCTCTCTACTGTCAGGTCTGGAGCACTGGGAGAAGTCATTGTTGCCGCTGGAAAGAAAAAAAAACTTTTTTGGATTATCTTAATTCAAGTGTTAGGCTTGTAACTAGTAGTTTGCAATGTGGCGCATCCAGAGCACTAAAATGGAAATGTATTATGAAATTGTAAGTAGTTATAATGAACGTATCTAAAACAGAAATGAACTAAGATAAGGAAACGTTGATAGGCTTCTACTCGGACTGAGCGCATCAAGAGACATTATAGGCCAACCAACACTTGACGTACTGAGGGCTCTAGCGACCAGTTGGGAATATAGAGCAGCTCTAGCTCTGGCAACTGACTACAGGATCTAGACATTTATCCTAACCACTAGCTACCCAGCTTTCAGCACACTCCATTCACCTATCTCAAGGACGAAGGAGGCCCATAACGTATAGCGCTAACACGATGGCGGGAGAGGACTCTAACTAAACCCCGATCACTTCCAGAAAGAGTCAGCAACAGGCGCTGCCATTTGACGAGGCACTTCAATCAGAAGTCTAAAAGGATCAATGATGGCGGCACTGGATATACTTAAATCCGACATCTGGACCTGTCAGGAACTAATACAATGAGTAGCGCTGACACTAGCGCTCACGGCGTCTGTCGAGGATTTTCTGACCATACCCCGAAACAGCCTGGCCAATTGGAGTTAGAATAAAAGTGAGCAGACTCACGCAATTCTAAGCCAATATAGAGTCGCCGCTGGTCGCCATGGGTCAGAACGCCGTTGGTCGCCGTCATCCATGTGCAAAAGGTTGCCGTTGACAGGTCGCCGTTAGAGGAAACCACGAGGAGAGGCGCTAGGAGGTAGCGCCGCAGGTGGACTTGTATCTGGACAAACACGGTAGCCATAATATATAAAATAGCTACTTTACATGTATATAACAACGAATCGTAACCCCTCGAACAGACAGTTACACTTAGCGTTCAACTCGCGCTAGCCTCCTTTGACTTTGTCACTAAGTTGGATGCTAGCTTCATCTATCTCATCTTCATTGTTTACGGTGCCACCTACGGGCACAATACGCTGCGCTATTCGTCTTTTCTCCAATATCTTTGCCCAAACTACGACGCTTACTGTCTGCCAGGTAGCCCCCGAAGCGCTATAATCTAGCGCATCGTTTTACTACCCCCACTCGAGCACACCGGGACCCTGTCAGGACTCCTCACAACTACGCACGCCAAGCGCTGGAGACGGCATTGTACTGCGTATACGTCCAGCGCACCCAACCACAGTTGGCGTCATCAACGTTCTACTATACTGACTACGGGTTCTGAGGTGCAGTCACATAGCTATTGTGACAAATGCTGCCTCTTGACCTGTTGTGTTTCACTTCATTGACAATTGGCCTCAAGGTCTAGTTCTAGGACATTGTTTCTGAGTTAAAGAATCACCTCATTGCTGAGCTGGTTGACATTAATAGCTGAAGACATGCAGTGTATGTGAGCATGGAAAAATATCCAGACTAAAGTTATTCATGGTCTTTCTTTGCAGTCTCCTGCCAGGTATGACACATGTCATGATGATATTCAATGCATATGATTAGAAGACATGTGTGTATTCTATAAATATTGCATTGAACAATGGGGTCTCTTGAAAATATCAGTGGCCTTTAGTCAAAAGCACAGTGTTATTGGAGAGCTCCAGTGAATAGTTAATAGATTTATGGGCATCCTGTTTGTACAGATTCCTCTACTTGCAAAACAAAAAGGATTGCGCCAGGCCCTTCTTGTTATGATTACAGAGAGTACACATTTTCTCACTCTAGGCATAAACTTGAACCTTTGCATGAAGTATATAGCATCTTCTTCTGTTGCTTGATACCTTATATGTGTCAACATCTCCTGCCCACTATGGACCACATGAGTCCCCATGACCTCGAAGCAGTGCACCTCACATCAAGATTCCTACAC
The DNA here is from genome assembly GCA_003313075.1 of Termitomyces sp. MG16. Classification (NCBI taxonomy): domain Eukaryota; kingdom Fungi; phylum Basidiomycota; class Agaricomycetes; order Agaricales; family Lyophyllaceae; genus Termitomyces; species Termitomyces sp. MG16. The sequence continues at coordinate 14,048 of QGOA01000151.1, forward strand.
TGAGCAGCAACACACATGCCTGACACAGCAATTGACAGTGCAGTACACACATTCTCCATGCATGCTATTCTTGTTTCTTGATGTTGACTGCTTCTCTTTAGCTTTGTCAAAGTGCAAAGAGTGTGTTACCCCTCAAAATTCCAACACAATGTGACTGATAGACTCTTTCTTGCTCTTTATAATATTTCTCATTTGCCAACATCCAGACACATACATTGTAGCAGATATTGCAAAAATTCCAAAAGGCTTTGAATTAAAGCTTTGGTGATTAGAAGCTCAATCTGTTGCTGATAGACAGCAAACTCATAATACTCTTATAGGTGACTTTTTTGCAATAAGAGTGCTGCATAGTAAATGAACAGTGGAATAGTCACAGTGACCAAGCAGTATCAAATTCCCCTGAAGATCTTGGGCACTATTCTTAGGCATACTGAAAATGCATGTAAGGAGCATCAGCACCTTCAACTGTTGCTCACACAATAAATCCCTCACTCATGAGATATACATAGTTCAAGGAAGAAATAGACCCTTTGGATTCACAACCATGATATAAGTCTGTTGCAGTTGACACAACACAGTGGAGACAGACTGAGACTAGGAGTGTGCTAGGCTAACATACTAGTGTACTCATACTTCAGAATAAAGAAGATGAAGGCACTACCAAATGACAAATCAACTATTCGGTCACGTGAATGTATCATCTCATCTGCCTTCCACCTGTAGTGACCTCCTAACCTGTCTAATTAGACATGGCACATGATACATATTCCATGTCTAATTGAACAGGTTTTTCTTTACATACTGCTTCCTTCAATAATATGGCTTTAATGTTGAATTTCACTTTTTAAACGTTGGGCTGGCTAGTCAGGCACCATTGCTAGTGGTGCCAATGCCATCAGACATGCTGTCAGCAATGTCAGCAATATTGGATTATAGACGTCATGTCAGGTACTTGTTGGAGATGCCTGAAGATAATGCTGACAGTTGATCCCACCCCTTGCTCATTGTCAGACATAATGAGCTCGCTCCCTTCATCAAAGTTTATTGGAAATTTTCAGAAAAATGGAATAACAATATAAAGCACATTATACAGCAAATTCAATACATAATTGTGTATAGAGATGAAGACAAGGTTCTCAAAGTTCTCCTTTGCTCCATCATCTAAAATTTCACAGTACTGCTCTGCATTAATGATCCCCACCACCTCTACAAGCTTTTCTACCCCATTCCAACTCATACAGCCCCATACCATGAGATTATTCCCTCCTCCATGCTTCACAGTAGGTGTAGTTGTTCAGTCTAAAATGTCTTCTCCTTGTAGCTTCCACAATACTGCTTCCCATCTGACCCAATCCTGTTAATCTTTGTCTCATCTGTCCACAACACCCTTTTCCA
>QGOA01000154.1:0-19803 GCA_003313075.1 Termitomyces sp. MG16
TTTGTTCACTGGGCTTGTAGAGCTCGTTGGGGAAGTGGAAAGGCCTTGATGTCCATTGTTAGAATGGCCATTGCCAGGAGATGCATGGGGGATACTAATGATGTTGGATGATTATCCTGCCAGTACGGGACACCGGATCTAAACTCACTTTTCAGGGTTGGGGATCGCCGTGCCGACTGCGGTTTGTGGTGCAACACCAGCCTTGGAAAGAGCATAATCGCCAGAATCGAAGTATTTGCGTTCCTGAGATACGAGTTCGAGGCAATGACGTTGATGATATTGGCATGCAACTCACCTTCTGCATTTTCGTGAGGACGTTTTTGTGGGTAGGAAGCTTCCCATACTTGGCGAATAACTGCTGTTCCTGTGGATTCATTTTCTAGAGGGCGGATCGATTCAATCAGGATCCGGCTCCATGAGCACAAAACCTGTACGAACACTAATATCAATCTTATTACGCTGATACGGAAGCATGGCGGCCAGGATAGCAAGAGATGAACGAGCCGCTAGGACAAAAAGTAAAGAATGGACTGTAAGTGACGATGATTTCGTAGTAGTTCAGGTGGATTTCATTCTACCCGTCACTCCCAACTATAGTTGCGGGGTTTTAGCGGAGTCTCAATTACACGGATATTGCCAGCGTCTCCTGTCAATTGCACCCAGCTCCTATGTTTCCAAAGTAACGGGACAAATGCGTTTACTCCAGCGCCTCAAGAAATAAGTGGTCAGGATCAATCATAAGGAAGTTTTTGTTGCCCGCAACACACGACTCAGATTCGTCTCCACCGGCTTCAACGTCCCACAGCGACTCTTCACCACCATCTTCGAAGCCGTCTGGGCCAGGGCTCCTCTCATGCTCGCGTTCGGCTTGCGAAGGCCATGTGATAGGTTGGTGAGAATAAGATTTTCCCGAAGAGACTGGTGTCGTCACTACATCCACCGAATCTCCGCTGTTCTCGAAAGGTTTGTTAACTATCAAGGTTATATCCATACGATCGGAGTCGCTGTAAGTGCTATCAGTCAAAAAGTCGAGCTCCATGTCGTCCTTTTCAACCGGTTCATGAAAAATGAGTTCATTCGTCCTTTCTGGAGTGGATATGCTTATATCCTCTTCAGTAACCGTCAGATTGTACGGGAAATATCCATCTGGGTGCGTTTCCTCCTCTGGGTTAGCTTTCCGATCTGACAAAGGCCCGGATATTGACGAAAAAAGTGAGCAAGTCTTATATTCGTCTTCCATGCCAAGGTTATACGGAACTTTCTCCTGCGAATCTTGGTCCGATGAACTTGTGTTGCGAACAACGTGACCATCTAATAAACGGAAAACAGTCCCAAAAGCAAAACCGTCGAAGTCGATATTTTCAGACTGTGAGATCTCCTGTGAACAATATTTCGTCTCATCATCTGAACCGTCGAAGTCAAGGACTGATGTCATGGCAAAATCCATTTCCTGAATAACAGCAACGGCAGTGGCTTGTGGATCAATTTCGAGCTCAGGTTTATGAATTGGTCCGCTGAAACTGAATTCGTCAAGGGATTCCAGACTGGGCCGATCGCGATCGCTCCATTCTTCTTCTTCCAAGATGTCTTGGTGGTGATCAAGTCCTAAATAAAGAGGAAAATCGTCTTCGCCATCAGAGCGCTCCAGAAGACTAGAGACAGAAGGATATGAAGGAATTATCGGTGATAGAACATCCTTAACTGGCTCGTCCCACAGGAGGCTCTCGGGAAGATGCATGTCGCCAGGTTCTTGCGAGTAGTCAACCTGATTGCAGGCAAGGTCTTCGTCATCTGCATGGTCCGTACTGGGCATGCAGGCTACCCCCTAAATAGAACAACCTAGAATGGTTAGAGTTGACACCCAGAGTAGATCGGTCGACTAGACAAATTGAATAGGTTTCAGACCTTGAATTGCGGCCGGGACATCCCATTACGATAAACGCTCTCTAGAGCGTAACAAAGGGCATCTTCATCGGTGATGTCCGACACGAGACTCTCCTCATCAACACCAAGATATTCCGAGAGGGATCGCGCGGCATTCCTCTGAGCATCAGTCCGTCGAGCATGAATGATCTGCAACGTTGATGTATTATATATCAAATTTGTCAAGTTGAAGATCAAGAAACCTTGAGAAGACCTATACACTTTGAGCGAAAGTCATTGCTGTGCGATCTTCGTATCATTCTGATCAAGGATTTCGCTGCATCTCGAAAGTAGGCTATATCTGTGTCAAGTTGCTGGCCAGGATGAGCGACAGAAAACAACGCAACAATGGGAATATGCATACCTGACGCCAAGGTCCAAATATAAACGGGTAGCGCCTATGAATCAATGTGATCAAAGCCAAGTATGAGGAGAACAGGATCCATTTACTTCACTAACTGCCAGGTCACGAAACGTTTGATGACGTTGTTCAAGACGGCTTGGTAAGGAAGGGACAGTCTCTCATTGAACGGATGATTGGCTCGTTCATGCTTAGCCTGGAAATAGTCGAGTGTTCGCCAGGAATAGCTCAGATCAATGGCGACCAGCACGACATGGATGGGAAGCAATTCTGGATCTACAGGGTATTGACGCGACGACGTCAACACGACTACGCAAATAGATCAGAGAAAACACAAAAGTAAACTGCATGGTAGTAACTGCGTACATTGGAGAGCTCCGGAGCTTTCGTCGAGCTTCAATTTTGAAACGCAGTTCAGACCGAGTTCTTCTGCGTTCTACAAGTTTTATCACTGAGTAGAACGGTCCGGAACAGAGAACCGCATATTACTAGCTGGAAGTAGTCCACGACGTTCCGAGCCAGTTCGGACGCGTACATTTCCTGAGCAGAGATAACTTCGCCGTCTAGGTCCCCAGAAAGCGTGATGACCAGATTAGATGTGAGTAACACGTCGACATTGTCTGGAAAGCGTGTTTCTTTTGGTCTACAAACGGAGCTAGAAGAGTCACCGGAAACAAGATGATGTTTGATACCAAGAGACAAGCTGCAGTGGTCTGATACCGCCCGTATCTTTGATCGACATACGATAGACGGCATTATAAGTACAAGAACCAAACCAGAGAACCGGGATTTGCTGTGGAATCTCCATATATAGACATAACAGAAAGATCAAAAAATTTCATTTAGCTGCCACAGCCCCAACCAATATCATGAATTAACAAGCCACCAGATTCTGATTTACTGTTCATTGCACATCGCTCACTTCCATCGCCTCCCGTGCTCCAGCAGCAACCCTCTATTCACAATGGCAGCTGAGGTAAGTTTCATATCCGTTCCAAAGCCTCCTGGGTGCAGACTGAGGCGGCTTCAACTTATCCAGGAGCTGGACCAGAAGATCCAGGAGGTTTACAAGCACATTGCCACAGAGCGCAAGATCTTAGAGGGAATACAGCTTATACGCCAGGCTACCACCAATCAGGATGTCCTGCGACGCAATGAGGCAAAATCCAGAGAGTCCGAACGATCGTTGTTGTACTTTCAAGATACCCTTCGGGAACTGCAGGCACGCAAGCTTCAGCTATCGCAGCAAGATCAACCGTCACCTCTTGTGCGTACTTAAGAGAGTGCTTTGGTATACAGCTGCTTAATATGATGTATTTATCGACATAGGTACCCGTAAAAGATTACGATCCTTCCAACCGCGGACAACCATATGACCCTGCGGGACAAGGGTTTCCTGGAGCTCGCTCTCCTCAATCTGGTCCACCCAAGCCCAAGCAATATACCAAACTCGATTTGATCAAGGCCGACACTCCAATCACTCCAGCCAAGATATCCAAGATGCTTCATCAACTCGAGTTCAAACTCCAAGTAGAACTGCAATACAAGAAGGGCATAGACAAGATGGCCAAACTTTACCAGGCGGATGGCGATAAAAAATCGAGAGCTGACGCGGAAAGCAAGAAAATTGAAAGCGAAAAGAAGATACAGCTTTTACAAACGGCTCTCAAACGTTACAAGAACTTACACATTCTGGATGATCTTGTGGATAATGATGAACCGGGTGCGTGTCATAACAAGAATGGACAAGGACGATTCCCTTTTAACTTTTTGCCTAATCTTTGCTGCTTCTTGAAGATGGACCCGCTGGGCCTGATGGTGAACGCAAAGAAAATATACGTTCCAAGCCCCTTTCCGGTACTCTTCAAGTCTCAGTACAAGGCGCACGGGAGCTTGATCATGCGCCCATTCCTTCACGCACACGTTATACCTTCGTCTCACTCAAAGTTGAAGGCACACAACTAGCCAAGTCCCACCTTTCCCGGACTGATCGCTGGAACGAGGACTTTGAAATCACTGTTGACAAGGCTAATGAAGTCGAGATTGTCGTCTCCGACAAACAGACTTCAGATTCTAATGCTGTCCCCATTGGCCTGCTGTGGATTCGAATACACGATCTAGTTGAGGCTATTCGTCGGCAGAAGGTGGGAATGGAGAGCGGGCAAGGCGGTTGGGTCACTGCTGGTGCGATGCCCGGGGACGCACATCAAGGCCATGGTCATCCAGGCTACGGACATCCGCCGTCTAGTGACTTCAATGCTCCTCTTGGAGGGGGATATAGCGGTACTTCGCGTGGCGGCTCAATATCTGTAGAACCTGCAACAGCTGATGGAATAGATGCTTGGTTCTCCGTTGAACCTGCTGGAGCTATTGCACTCCGTTTGAACTTCAGTGAGATATTATGATTTTTCTTGACTATGCTCGCTCATGATGGTTATCCAGTCAAGGAGAATGTTCGCAAGCGCCCTTTGGATGCTCCCTTAGGTGGTCTCGGTCGACAGGGGGCCGTTCGCAAACGAAAAGGCGAAGTACATGTCATGAATGGGCATAAGTTTGTTCAACAACAATTCTATCAACTCATGCTGTGTGCCTTCTGCGGCGACTTTCTCCTCAACGCGCTTGGATATCAATGCGAAGATTGCCGTTATACCTGCCACAAGAAGTGCTATGAGAAAGTTGTTACCAAATGTATATCCAAGTCTAATACTGGGGTATGTATTTTTTTCATATTCTCTGCTTCATTCTCTGATCCTCACAGCAGGAGGGAGACGAAGAGAAAATTAACCATCGCATTCCTCATCGGTTTGAGCCTACTACCAACATTGGTACTAATTGGTGTTGCCACTGCGGTTACATGCTGCCTCTGGGCCGCAAAAATGCTCGCAAATGCTCTGAGTGTGGCATAACTTGCCACGCAAACTGTGCTCATCTGGTTCCCGACTTTTGTGGAATGTCAATGGAGACGGCAAATGAATTGCTACGCAACTGGCGGGATATTAACAGGTTGCGCGCAGACAAACCGAGTCGTCTGGCTGGTCGTTCACAACATGATCTTCTAGCGGGTTCTGCGTCTATCGATACACAAATGGACCGTGTCAAGCTCTCTGGGCCAGAGCCAGTTATTCCTTCTCTGGCTTCTCAGCCTGATTTGTATGGCCGTATGCTTCCTGCTCCTCCTCAAGAAAGGTCTCAATACCAGCAGTCGGTACAACAACCATTTTTGCCTTCTCAACAGCCGCCACAGCCGCCCCCACGGCAGATGCAGACTCCTCCTTACATGCAGCCTTCGCCTTCCAACGTACGACCATCTCGTGTTCCAATACCCCCCGGACCTGGTTACCCACCGGATGGGCGACCTCAGAGCCCATATGAACAAGGACCCCCGGTAGGTTACGATGGCTACCCCCAGCAAGTGGGTCATCCCGTATGTTCTTTCAACCTTCAACTTTGGAAAGAACCTGATCAACCCTTTGCAGGCTCCGCGACCCCAAGTTCCTCCAGTACAACCAGTACAACCCAAGCAACCTGGCATAGGCAGCCCCGTTCAAGCCCCGCGTCCTATCGACCGCGTACCCTTGCCTGCTTCACCTAAACGACCACCGCAGGAGGTTGTACCCATACGACCACCGGCCTCACAACAACTTTTGTCGCCGCAGGGCTTGGCACAACAACAACAACCTGCCCGCCCGCCAAGGAAAGTCACTCTCAATGACTTCAATTTCCTCGCCGTTCTGGGAAAGGGAAATTTCGGCAAAGTCATGCTGGCTGAGGAGAAGACGACGAATGGTCTTTATGCTATCAAGGTCCTTAAGAAAGAGTTCATCATTGATAATGATGAAGTTGAGAGGTTTGAGACAGCTATGATTAACTCGAATTAGCTTCTAACTGCTTCATCAGTACTCGCTCGGAGAAACGGGTTTTTTTGGCTGCTGCAAGGGAACGTCATCCATTCCTACTCGGTCTGCACTCTTGCTTCCAGACTGAGACTCGCATCTATTTTGTAATGGAATACGTTAGTGGTGGTGATCTTATGCTACACATCCAACGAAAACAGTTTTCTCTTCGACAAGCCAAGTTTTATGCTTCGGAAGTGCTTCTCGCCTTGGAGTATTTCCATGCCAATGGGATTATATATCGGTCAGTCCAAATGTTCTGCGTTGAGCTAGGAGAGTAACCCATCGCTCTCTATAGCGATCTTAAGCTTGACAATATCCTCTTGACTTTGGATGGACATGTCAAAGTTGCTGATTACGGTCTCTGCAAAGAGGAGATGTGGTATGGCAATACGACGAGTACTTTCTGCGGAACCCCTGAGTTCATGGCACCTGAAGTGCGTTATATTGATGTCCCTTTACATTTTGATTTTTACGTTTGCAACAGATTCTCTTGGAGCAACGCTATGGGCGTGCGGTGGATTGGTGGGCTTTCGGCGTCCTTACATACGAGATGTTATTAGGCCAGTCTCCCTTCCGTGGTGATGACGAGGATGAAATTTTCGATGCCATATTGGAGGACGAACCACTCTATCCTATCACTATGCCCAGGGATGCTGTTTCAATTTTGCAAAAGGTGAATTTGCTCGTCTTTCTCCTCCTTATCTACTCAGCTTTGGGTACTCGCAGCTGTTGACGCGCGATCCTTCACGTCGTCTTGGATCAACCAAAGAAGATGCTGAAGAGATCAAACGCCAGCCATTTTTCAAGGATGTCAACTTTGACGATGTCCTCCATAAGCGCATTCCTCCACCTTACTTTCCTACAATTGTATGTGACCTCATCAGAGCACGATTTTCTCTTACTCAAGGATGATTTCAGAAAGGAAGTGCTGATACCAGTAATTTCGACGAGGAATTCACGCGCGAGAAACCCACGCTCACTCCAGTCCACGGGCAGTTAACTTCTCGTGATCAAGGAGAGTTCAACGGTTTCTCATGGGTAGGCTTAGCATTACTCTGTCACGGCAGTTCTGACTTTACCTGCACAGGTGGCTCAATGGGCGGACGTGTAAAACGCTTACTTGTAATTCTCTCTGTGTTTTCGCATCGATACGTACATATATCATCTTACTTGTTGTAGCAAGCCCGTCTGTGTCATCCTTCGTGTATTCAAGTATATTGTAAATAGAAATCCTTCTATTCTATCACTCGAGGAACTTTCATCATGTTCCCGGCCCGTCACTTTATTTCATAGCAACTACATGTCCTCCAGTCCCTGGTAGACCCGTCTTTTCACTGCCCTCCTCGTCTGTTAAAGGTCCCCGCATGAGCCGATAAAAGCTCTGCCATAGCTCAGCAATCGTTTCATACTCCTTTGTCATTCCCAAGACCTCTTCGAGTTTGCGATTAAGCACATTTGTAGATGAAAGGAGTTCCTCAAAGCCCTGTCAATATTTGAAGAGATAAGTATCTGTCGCTGGCCGCATCGCGAGCGCACTGACAGTTGTGATCTCACGAGCAAGCCTGTCACGTTCGCGTTCAAAAAACGTTATATCTTCGTCTGCTTGGGACATATCCCCCCTTGCAGCTGCTTGAATGAGAAGGACACTAAGCTCAGTGTGCCTTGGAAGTTACGGTCTCCCTTGAAATCGACAGTTCCATAACGAGGCTCACGTGCCTGTCACGTTCCTCGGCATCATTATGTTCGTGTCCACAGACAGTCCGACTTCGCTAGCACGAAAGATGACTGAAAAACGATATTAATTCCGAGAAGAAAGACTAGCTTTCTCTACCCAAATGGATATATGTATATATGTAAATCTCGTAGAGGTTTAAATTGTTGTTAATGTAATGACCTCTCAAAAGAGAAAGAAACGCGTTTTGTAAAGGTCTCCTGAAACAGGATTGTAGTAAGCGGTAAAACACCGGACGCATGTTGAAGGTTTCGTCGGACGTGTTAACAATTCTTTTTTCGACAAGACTTGAATCGTAATGGATCCTCGAAGTTCTTTTACATGCTCAATCGCACTACCGCGTAGGCTCGCACAGATGCTGATGCATTGATTGATCAGAAAAGACATATCACTTTTAAGGACATTGACATACGTTGAGACGTCCTGCATGATGAACGCTGTGTCTCTGCGTCCGACAGTTATATCCATACCTGCAGTGAGATTTCAGCATCGACTCTCCAACCTGGCCGCAGACGCAAAGATGCTCACCAACAATCTTCCTTGATTTCTTCTCCTCCTGAAAAAGATATGAGTTATCAAAAAAGTGCATGGGCCAAGACTCACTTTCTCGGTTCACTTCCAGGAGCCAAAGGTGAAGGTGAGATACGAGTATATCAACGATGCATTCTTTACATAGCCAATCGCCATTTCTCCAAGTGGCCCAAGAAGGTGTTTTTACTTGGTGCATTTCCTCGAGAAGATTGGTGCGCGGCGGTAAATACGCGCAATAAAGCCGAGCTGCCAGATCCTTGCCATCGACGATATTGTCATGAAGGTACCCCTTAAGGAGTTTTGGGATACCATAACGCCCAAGTTTGAAGGAGAAGCGCCACAGGTGGTCCCAAGCTGGTATTTTTTTGTTTGAGAAACCACAACGTTGCTTTGACGAGACTCACTTGACTCATTCCATAGGTCTAGGCCACAAATAGTGCCACATTGCTCACCTGTTAAATGATGTGAGTATACACAGCGACGAAAGACGGAGGAACTGACAAGTATCATTGCTTCCTCGAATGTCGTCAAGTAAGGATCTCCAATGAGAAGAATTGGCGAGAGGTTTTGACTGGCGTTCCTCCCAAATCCTCTGTAAGGGATCAGAAAGATACCCCACCAGGGATTGCAGGCGGGGTTCGTTGATTATAGTTCCATCCACAATATCAGCCGTTGATAAATATCCAGCTAGAAGATGATCAGTCGTTGGTAAGCGGTACGCTTGCAGGACCATTTCTGGACCGCGTGCTAGTGTCACATCCTCATCCATCTGGGAAGCTGTCATGGACGTGGCGGTTCATTAATCACACAAAACGATTTTCAAAAATTTGATGACGAACGTATGTGGTTCTCTCCAGTGTTTATCCCCTGGGCAATTTCAATTAAAAACAATGAAGCACTATGCAGCTCGAATAATTCAGAGGTAGCAAAGTCATCTAACAGCTTCTTCCGCGCAAGCCTATCATGTTCAGGAACATCTGGATCAATATCCTCATCTTCGTTTTCGTAGTCGTCTGCGTTGAATATCTTGGCAAACAGCATTAAGCGATAGATTGCCCTTCGAAAACGTAGAGATTCCATGTAGTCCAGGACGCTGCTGTTAGAAGTGCGATCTTTATGCCTGGCCACGTCGTAGGAATATTATTCACTGAGCAGTTCTGTTCATTGGAGATGACCTACATGAGGCTAAAGAGGTCTTCCAGACCTTTGACTGTTGCGGCGTCTTTCACCAACTGACAACACTCTTCACCAGTGATCAAACCAATGTCACTGTCCTCCGACCAAGACTCCATCTGGAGAATTCTATGTGCGGTTGTCCGATCTGTATCCTCAGATTGTGTAGGGGCTTTGCAACGAAGTAGTCTTATAGCTTGAGGCAAGGCTGGCCCAGTAATGTTGTAAGAAATGGCGCGTATGATTGACTTCGGATGTGCCTTGTAAACCTTGTAAAAGGATTTGGATGACAGTAAGGCTGCTAGAAGAGTTGCATAGTCAGGTAGGGCGGCCAAGACAGAATCTATAATGTCGTAGTCCAGAGGCAGCGAATTAATACGGGGCATGTTTTGATGAGAGAAAATGTTGTAGTAAAGAGACTTGGTGTAGAAGGAGTCGAACTAAGCAAAGATCTTCGTGATATATTGGTCGCAGACCTGGAGTCGAAGTGGTTGGAGTCAGAAGTTGAGACAATGCCGTTTGGCGCGATATCATGTGAGCACGAAATTTTAGCACGTGAGGCATTATTATGAGGCTCCAATGAGCTGCTTTCTGCTCACAGACAAGTGAGGGGAAAATTTGTACCGGGTTTCCCGAGAGGGCTCACGGAGCCGGTCTCGATCGCAGAGTTGAAATTTTTGTACCTGCTGTGACGGCTACGTGACGGTAAAATAAGGGTAGTGGCGGGAGGGTAACACGAAAAGGATTGCTCTCTCAGTGTAGAGGTCACGTGTGATGTGCGATTTGAAGCTGTCATTGGTTTTGTGACAAGTAGAACGCGGTTCCAACTGGAGTCCTTTGGTTATGGATCACGCTGAAAGGGTGAAGCGCGCAAGGCAGTCAGGTTCTAGGAAAAAGGGAAAACTAAAACGATCTCGAAAGTCTGAGGGTGAACCTGGAGCCGTTCAAGTCGACCCAAACGCTAGTATCGTTGACTTAAAATCTCAAGAGACCAAAGATCAAGAACGACGAGAAAGACTCAGGCAGGAGGTGTGTCATAGCATTTCTGAAAGGCTTCAGAAAATGACAGTTGGGGTAGCTCGCCGCACAATCTGATTCGAAATGGTCTAGTAAGAAGAAGAAAAGGCTCGAGAAATACATTGTACGTTGGGCCCAAGTCTTATCAGGTTGCTGATTATTTATCTGAGTAATAGGACAAAAAACTTAAAAAAGAGGAGCGAGTACTTCTGTTCGAGAAATTAGCGTATGTCCCTATCATTCTTGTTATTATTTCTCCTTGACGTTTCTCAGGCAGACACAGGCGGAAATTCCATCGTCTTTACATTTACAGACCTCGTCGTCTTTGGGTACTGGAAAAGTATCTACTCACCAGGAACGGCTCGAGCGACTGGAGGACAGGCATGTTCGACGTGCGCTCGATGTTAACCTAGGAAAGCGTAAACGAAGAGGCGACACATATACCGTGATAGATCCCAACCTCGAAGGTACCGATTCGGAAGAAGAAAGCTTACCCGATGGAAGGAAGAATACGAAGACTTCCTCAAGCAAAGAAGAAATTAAAGATTCAGAAGCATTACCAACAAGGAGGTCAATTGCTACGGTTATTGACGTTTCGACGGTGCCACCCGCCCCTCTTACATGTGATGCAGTCGGCAGCGCCCTCAAGCGAAATCCTGACGGCACCGTGATGGCGCCCAAAGTACGGCAGAAAAGCAAGGGCAAGGTCTGGCATTTGCTTTTTCTTGTTAGGAAAACTTTATAGCGTTACCAGATTACATTCAGCAGCTGGAAAAACAAGAATACTACGGTGGCTCCAATTACTAACGAAATGTCCGATACTTCCTTCGATAGCTCTGAGTCTGAAGACGGTCTTTCTGACAATGAAGGACACGCGCAGCCAGAAGCCTTAGAAAACGGCTCTTCGGGAGAAAGTCAAGAAGAAGAGGACGAAGAAGACGAAGAAGAGCGCCCAGTGGATGAGAATGAATCACCTCAGCCTCGTCAACGGATCCAGTTCAAAGCTTGGGCTATCAAACAACTCGAAGCAGTCAAGGACGGTGTCCAATCAACGCCAGAGCATCCACCGGCCGAGATTCCTGACCTGCCCTCTCCTTCACCAAAAAAGAAACGAAAAATTGACGATCCTTCCAAGCCCGTTGAAATGCGTGGGCCTCTGGGCCGAGACCTTAAGTTACCAGATACAGTATTTGCAAAGATGTTGGAAAAGCAGGGGGTCACAAAATCAAATCTCAAAGTCAAGGCCATTACGCTGAACCGGCCTCCCGACGTTGAAGAGGCGAGAATCCTTCTCCCTATTGTTACAGAGGAGCAGCCCATTATGGAGGCCATTTTGTTGAATCCTGTTGTAATAATATGCGGTGAGACTGGTAGCGGCAAGACGACGCAAGTTCCTCAATTCTTGTACGAAGCTGGTTTTGGCTCGCCTGACAGCGGTACGTTATTCACCCTTTCTTTTTTATTAAGTTGGTTTTCATGGACATTTTCTCCAGAAAACCCTGGCATGATTGGAATCACCCAGCCACGTCGGGTTGCTGCCATGTCTATGGCTGCTCGTGTAGCTCACGAACTTTCCTTAACTTCTTCCCGGGTCTCGTATCAGATTCGCTACGACGCGACTGTCTCCTCTTCTACTTCCATCAAATTCATGACCGACGGTGTTTTGCTAAGGGAACTTGCGAATGATTTCTTGCTCACTAAGTACTCGGTCATCATTATTGATGAGGCCCATGAAAGGAGTATAAACACCGATATCCTGATCGGGGTTCTCAGTCGCGTTCTTAAGTTACGAGAAACGATGTGGAAAGAGGGGAAAGACGGCGCAAAGGTAGAGTTTTCATCCATTTTCTCAAGCTTTTTTACCAAGAAAGGTCTGGCAGCCTTTACGCTTAATTATCATGTCTGCGACCCTGCGAGTCAGCGATTTCGCCGAAAACAAAACACTGTTTCCTACTGCTCCTCCAGTCATAAATGTCGCTGCGCGCCAGCATCCAGTGACAATCCATTTTAGCCGCCGAACAGCAGCGGACTACGTGACAGAAGCTATAAAGAAGACCGCGAAAATACATACCAGGCTACCTCCGGGCGGTATTCTTGTATTCTTGACAGGACAGAATGAGATTACCGGTATGTGTCGGAAACTCGAGGCGAAGTTTGGGCAGAAGGCGATAGAGGAAAAGCGAAAGAGACGGGCTCTCGCTGTAACTTCTGTACATCAGAATGATGAAGTTGCAGTATCCAAGACTGAAACGGTGGGACCGGCACATGGCAAGTACTTCTATTGGGCGACTTCTTCATCTCTTAATCATTGTTGTATAGCGGACGTTGAGGCGGAAGACTTTGATTTAGGAGGAGCTGATCACAGCGATTTAGCGTTCGACGTCGATGACGGAGTGATTGACGACCCAGATGCTCTGGACAGTAACGATGAAGATGAACTCAATGAGGAATTAGGCCTCGAAGATGACGGCTTTGATGGTACAACTCCTCTTCTTCAGAAGATTTGTGACTTATGGTTCTCCCCTTTAGTTCCTATGCATGTCGTTCCTTTATACTCTCTTCTTCCGAGTGAAAAACAGATGCGCGTTTTTGAACCCCCGCCACCCGGGTCGCGTCTGGTGGTAGTCTCTACTAATGTTGCCGAAACATCCCTGACAATTCCCAATATCCGCTATGTTGTTGATTGTGGGCGGGCCAAGGAGGTTGGCTGATTACCATCTCCCCTTCAGGATGTATAAACTGACAGACGCTTTTTAGCGTAGATATGACGTCAGGAACGGCATTCAAGCATTTGTTGTCAATTGGATTTCTAAAGCATCCGCTGCGCAGCGTGCTGGGCGTGCTGGGCGCACAGGCCCTGGCCACTGTTATCGACTCTACTCTTCTGCACTATACGAGCATCACTTCGATCAATTTTCGCTTCCAGAGATTAATCGGATGCCAATTGAAGGCGTAGTCCTGCAGATGAAGAGCATGCACATAGATGCAGTTGTCAACTTCCCTTTCCCCACCTCTCCAGACCGTTTAGCACTCCACACTGCAGAGAAAGTTCTCACACACCTAGGGGCGCTAAGTCCCTCGAAAATCGGTGCCTGTGACGTCACCGGCGGCCAAATCACAGATCTTGGAAAAACGATGTCCTTATTCCCCCTGTCCCCAAGATTTTCTCGGATGTTAGTCAATGGTCAGCAGCATGGATGTCTTCCATACGTCATTGCAATAGTTTCTGCCTTGTCCGTAGGAGATCCATTCTTGCACGATGAAGGGCTCACTGCCGAAAACGATCAAGATGATTTAGAATCTGAGGATCTATCTCATTTGAACAGTGCAGCTGTGAAAGCCAAAGAGGTGCAACGATCACGTCGGAAAGCCTTTTTCGAGTCCCAGCATGTAAGTTTGTTAATCTGCCTACTTAGAAATGACCACTCATACAAAATAGACACACGCCTCCCTCGGTCAATACACCAGCGACATACTCAAAATGCTCTCTGTCGTTGGTGCATATGAATATTCTGGTGGCGGTCATTCATTTTGTGCTGAACATTTTGTAAGACCAAAGGTAGTTGACAACCTTGTCTTATTTGTTTATCTAGTCTCAGAACTCATTAGGCGATGGAAGAAATCCATAAGTTACGAGCACAAATAAGTAACATTGTGCAGATGAACTTCCCAGCGCTCAATATCGGGTTCGTCTCAAATATCAGTCCACCTAACGCTCTTCAGGTGGGTTGTCCCTTGGCCAAATGTCCTTGGCTCACCACGCCTTACCATGCTTCAGCTCAAAGTTTTACGTCAACTCTTGACGGCTGGATTTATTGATCAAGTTGCCGTTCGCAAGGATCGTCTCGATCCATCATCTTCCAGTGCTCAATACGCGACTTCAAAAGGCATACCTTATCGAGCGCTTGGGATCGCTGAAGATGTGTTCATACACCCTTCCTCAATCCTTGCGAACACATCGCCACCGGAATATGTAGTCTTCAATGAAGTTGTAAGAACGAGCCGCGTTTGGTTGAAAGGTATTCAAATTGATCAATGTGTGCCCTCGCATCCTGACTTTACTTTATAGGCTTGACTGTGATAAATCCTGCATGGCTTTCGACCCTGGGTAAACCTTCCCTCTGCACGTTTT
The DNA here is from genome assembly GCA_003313075.1 of Termitomyces sp. MG16. NCBI lineage: Eukaryota > Fungi > Basidiomycota > Agaricomycetes > Agaricales > Lyophyllaceae > Termitomyces > Termitomyces sp. MG16. The sequence goes on from QGOA01000154.1 coordinate 14,766, forward strand.
CCAAACCGACGAAGAATATGGCAGGAGTAATGATGACAATTCCACGTTTTGGCCCGGATGGGTGGGAATTACCTCCTGTCAAGGCAGATATCCTCCAAAAGTAGGATCACTGACAACGTAAGTTACTGGTTGTCATCTTTATGTGCAACAGACTCGGGCGAATTGCAAATGGTCAGGTATTAAAAGTTATGCAGTATGTTTTAGGATTATTGATAATAAGTAGTCTATGTATAGGAGTATATCATGGGTAATTAGCTTGCCATGAGCATTCGGAATGATTTAGGCTTATATTCGTCGTCTGTAGGATGAGGAACCACCACCAGCGTCGTCCGGTGGCCGCTGGAATGGAAATGAAAAGAGGATAGAGCAAGATCCACAAGCGACGGACCTTTTTGTTAGGTTTCGGGATGAATATACTTGTTTGTTTTGGTCGCTTTGCAGGAGGAGGCTGAGGTTTGCTGGCTTCAACATCAGGTCCTTGCGAGGGAGAATCAATACTTCCGATCGGTCGTTTGCGATTATCGGATGGTGGTACTGGAAGATGATCTGGTCGGGAAATCTTCTGCAGATCGTTGGGATGTGCTGGGCCATTGGAAGACAACGTGCTGATTGAATTTGGACTTGGCTGAAAAGTTGCACTACTAGATTGCTCTGCCTTTGGCTTGCTATGTTGTGCAGCCTTAAAATTGCGCGGCGTCATCAGGTCGGATGGCACAGGTGCAGAAGGAACAGCCTTAGCAACTTTGGTAGGTGAAGGAGGAGGAGGAATCGAGTGGGCTGTCGATGAAGTTGTAAAGAACGTTGGATCCGCCTGCATGAAATCAGCTTGCACCGATACTCAAGATCACAAATAAACTGACAGTTATCAGAGAGGACCTTGTACGAGCATCAGCAACGATATCCCTCCAGGTATCGTCGCTTCGTTCCAGGGTCGGAGCATTTCCAAGAATGAACAGAGATGATTTCGCTCGAGTCAGTGCGACGTTCATGCGTCGGATGTCTAAAGGGAATGAGCAGTTGAAATTTAAAGACTGGAAAATCCACACCTGTTAAGAAGCCAATGGTCTGCAGACCCACACCAGATCGAACGCAAGAAAGGATGATGATATCCTTCTCTTGGCCCTGAAAACCATCTACAGTATTAAAGTCCACAGTATCCAGCACTTGCGTGCCGAAGCGCTCCTGAAATGCCTTGCGGAGCTCAACAATCTGTCCTCGATACATCGATACAACTCCGACCCGATAACTCAAATCAATTGAAGAGTATTCCTGGATGAGTCGAGCATAAAGCGCAACGGCAACCTTGCATTCAGCCATGTTCCTCAGGCTTGTGCGACTGTCGGACTCTTCGACACCCTTCGCAATGTTGTAAAAGCGATATGTCCCAAATTTCATATTGGAGTGCCAGGGTTGTTTGGTTTTGACATCCATGTCGGGGCCATTGAGTAACTTTCCATGATAGAAGATACGACTGGGTAGGCTGCTGATGTCGGGATGCATACGATATTGAATACTACCGTGCAATACGGTGAGATGAGGGACGCTCCATGCTAAACAAAGCTGCAAATACCTCAAAAGGTGAACTGCGTCAGGTCTCTGTTTTTGCAGTCTGACGAAGAGCGACTCGTTGTATTTAAACCGGCAAGCCTTTTAGGATTGTGAAGTTGAAGGATAATCTGTACTGAAACACGTAGTAACGTACTTCTGTGGATATCACTGTCGGAGGGAGTTGTTGAGGGTCGCCAACCATGATACACCGATTGCATCGATATTTAAGAGGTATCAACGAGCTCAATTCAACGCATTGGGCTGCCTCATCGATTATGACCATCTCGAAATCGAAGCGCCCGAGAAGGTCATTTGCGGCTCCGGACAGGGTGGTGCATATGACATCGGAATCTTGAAGGACGTCCAGCATGAATGTTCTGCGTTTGGCATCGAGGTCCCGCATCTTAGACTTGTTCTCGTCCCTTCGACGGTTTAACTCCCTAATAAGACCCGTTTGACGAGTTCGCAACTGCGATATCTCATCTGTAAGCGCCTGTCTTCGCACTCCATTATCATGAGTATTTTCTTTCTCTTGCTCCTTTTGTGTCTTGAGCAGTTTGAGGGCATCGATTTCTTGCTGTAACGAGGCGACCTCGGCCGACGTATCAAAGGGCTTTCCAGATGAAGCGGCATCATTGGCCAATTTGACTTCCACGAGATTATCCAGGGAAATTTCCTGTACGCTAGCATTCATTGACTGTTTCGCTCCAATGCGAACCACCTTAATCGAACCAGGGAGTTTACCGCCAAATTTTCCAGAATGTATTCGTGCGGCGATTTCATCTATTGCAGCATTACTGGGTGCGCAAAGGAGAATCTTCGTTGAAGCTTTGGCTGCAGGGCCACCACGTCCGCCAAGAACAATCTGGGGTTTCTTGGTCGATAAAGACGCCGATAAACAGGCCGCTATCAGGCTGCATATCGTCGACGTTTTTCCGGTCCCAGGAGGTCTAAAACAGGATCAATGAAGCACGGGCTCCAAAGAAAATGATTATATACCCTTGAATGAGAACGAAGCCATCAGAGCGAAGAGAAGCCAGAATGGCCTTGGCTTGAGGTTCGTTGACTCGGTAGGTTGTCATGATTTCACGAATGTCCTTTTCCTTGAGTTCTGGAAGGTTTGGAAGACATGGATTGAGGATGGTGCTGAACTGATCGTAGTACGGAACGGCCACTAAGCTGGCGTATTCGCGTTGAACTGTTGTCAGACTTGACACTGTTAGAAATTCTGCGCAAGCTGAAAGGAGTGGCTTACTTTATGACCTTGCTTAATTTCCAGGTCGTATTCATTTGTAAACCAGGGTCATTTTTGGCCAAACAGCGGACTGAAGCCTGTGTTCCTTGTTGAGGTCCGAATGGGGTCGTCTTGAAACTTATGGTTTTTGCCATTACAAGCTTCTGTGAACTTCCGTGCTTCAGGAGTACGAGGTCCGTTTCAGATAGATACCAGTCTTTCTTGATACTTCCCGAGAAAGATAAATCGACGTCAAGCCAATGGTCAACAAATTGACGAGAGTTGATCTTGATGTCATAAGCTACCTGTACTTCTTGCTTCGACGCATTAACTTGAGCCCATATGTCCAATAGTAAAAGGGGCTCCCAAGCTTTCCGATAACTTTCATAAGTGTCGAAAGTAGCCGGGATTGTAGAATAGTTTTCTTTGGGGCCCGGAGGATATGGACCAATATGTGAATAGTCCCAGGATAAAACCGTTTTATAGAGGTCTCCAATTGGCGGATTCAACCTGATAGCAGCATTGCGTATCTCATCACGACGTGCAAGGCGCTCTTGCACAGCACTTTTCTGAATTGGAATGTCCATAGTCATTATCTGTCGACGTTCCACAGGTTTTTTGAGCTTTGGCGACCGTTGCAACTGTGCGAGACGGGCCAGTCCACCAGGGCGCCCGTCATCCTCGCTGTCACTCTCTGATTCAGAACTGGATGATTCGGACTTTGGCGCAGCTGCATGACCCTCAAATTTGAGGCCTGGTGCAGAAACACGAGATGTCCCTCTTAATGGTTTTGCGGGAACAGTTGTATGGGACGATCTGCGGAATGTAGGGAGAGCAAGGTCAGCATCAATCTTTTGTTGGTCACGTTCTGAGAAAAAGTGGGACTTGATGGAGGTTGACGAACCGCGTGCCGTCGCACCTGCGGGCTTGGCTTTAGAGGCAGTCATGATATACCGCTGCTCCTTGGTCTTGTCTTTACCAGGTACTGAAGGTCCTTCTTCCTTCATCTTGTTCATCTTAGGACGAGATGGGGGCGCAGGTGCAGGCACTGGCGAGATAATCTCGACGACATCTTCAAAGTCGTCAAGAGCCGCCTCAAGGGTCAACAATCTCGTTGGATCAAGACGGCTGTTCATTTGACTCGGATCGGACTTCTTCTCTCTGGCAGAATCGATGAATTTCCGTAGTCGTTTTGTCGTCTCATCGGTTGGTGATAAGCCAGCATCATGGAAACAAGTCATGATTGACGTAAGTAAAGCAAAGGACTGATGCAGAAGCTCCTCGTCTGTGAGGCGCAGCCACCGTGTGAGCTCAAACAGAACCTCCTGCAATCCAGTAGCCATTTCTTTTCCAAGCGGCGAGAGCCTCCCTGAATCGCGGATGGCAGCTGATTCCCGTGAATTTGCTGCTTTCTCAATCACTCTCCAAGTTGATAACATATCTCTACCGAAAATAAGGGCATCACGCATCCAAACAATCATTTCCTGATTGTCGAAATACATAGCCCAGTTCGGAGTACGTTTGAGAATGATAGTGAATGATTTGGTCATTGATTTCCACATGTTCATGAGATTAGCTGCAGGGCCTTTGTCATTTCCAGGGTCTAAAAAACTCGGAGAGTGTAGGAGGCCATTTGAGGTGGCTGACAGGACATCGAGGATATCAGAAAAACACTGAACAAGAGACTTTGAGAGATTGCATGCCTCGGGCATGACAGATGCGTATCGTTTGAAAGTCATGAGGGAGTCTAAAATTCCTTCAAAAGCTTCCCTGGGGACGTGTTCTAGCAGAGACCGCAGGCATTCCTGGCGCCCATCGACGTCGAAAGCTAGACCAGCTACGATTTGGGCAGCGACTTGAAGATCTTCAATTGGGGAAATAGCAATCTGCATGAGATTTTTCACAACTCCAGGCCGTCGTAAGAGGTCACGAGCGACGGAAGTCGAGTTATGATCCACAAATCCAGTCATGGCAGACAAAAACCCATCCCTAAATACCGCCAAAGCTCGGTTGACCTCAGTTAAAACAGCTTCGGCAGTCTGGGAACCATCTACCGATTTGACTGAAGAGATTTTGGAGAAATGTTTGACGTTGAGAGTGTCGATATGACAACTTTGCGCTACAACAGCGATAAGAGAGGCTATTCCGTCGGAATCGGTGTTCTGGACGGAAGAATAGAGTTTCTTCCATGCGCTAGTACGAATAGAGAGGCTTCTGAATTTCGCGGGTTTTTGTCCCTCTGCGGGACGCAGGCTC
>QGOA01000157.1:0-44141 GCA_003313075.1 Termitomyces sp. MG16
AACCTTCTTCTTGCCGCCCAGTACTTGGACACCAGCCGGGACGCTGGTATCAATGACGGTAGTATCATGGCGAAGACGCAAAAGGTCGCGAAGCTCCACGTCGGTGAACATGGTCTGGTTAGGCGCCTATCGACATTAACATATAGGCGCTAAAGTCTAGCGACAACGAGCAAAGCACTTACGACATACAAAGGGGGAACACGAGCAGGGAGATTGATCTGGAAGGGGAGAAGTCAGAAAAATGGAGTAAGGAAGATAGGGAAAGAACACACAGTACGTTTGAGAGGAGAACTAGCATGAGCAGGAGGCGCTCGTTCAATAACAATGGCGAAATTACGCGGAGGACCATGGGAAGTTGTGCGTGTCAGACCGGGTCATGGCTCGCTACGAGAAACGGCAATGTGTTTGATGGCCGAATGAGGAGGGGCAGTGCGACCAGGAGAAGCAGCGCTTGGGGCAGGGCGAGTGGAAGAAGCAGCGCCACGAAAAGGGCTGCCAAGAACGGAAGGAGGCGGAACAGAAGTCGAAGAAGGAGGGGCGGTAGGAACAGAGGGGACAGTAGAGGCCGAGGGGGCAGTAGGAAGACTGGCGACGGTGGGAGACGTGGCAACCGACTACTCAAGGATTAACAGTGGGAAAAAGGGGGGAAGAAAAGGAAGGACTTACTTCGCTGACCTTGGTACTAGCCAACAACGCGTCGATCTCGTCGGATAAGGAGGGAGCCTAGTATGGGCGCTGAACCTTAGCGCCACAATGCCAAAATCAAACTTAGAAAACTTACGAAAAGGTCCGCGAAAGGGTGCAACCAATCGGCACCCTCATACTCACGGTACCGGGCCACGCACCACTTGCGAACCTCGTCACCCCGCTCCCAGGAACTGTCAGAGCCGCGGACCACGAGCCAGCGCCGATAGAGTTGCATAATACCAGGGACAGTTTGTGGCGCATCGGCGGGACCGACAGACTTAGCGCGATCAAATAAATAGGAGGCCTTAGCCAGGAAATTGTGGAGAGCAGAGGCATCGAAAGAAGTGGACATGCTGGAAAGATAGGAAGGAAAACACGGGAAGGTGAAGTGCGGAAAACGACTTTTATAAGGCGCCGGCGGCATTATACGGACTGTAGCGCAGTCAAATTAATGACGGCGTTTGACTGAGGACAGTCAATTTTTCAGTTGGGGGGAGATAATAGGCTTCTACTCGGACTGAGCGCATCAAGGGACATTATAGGCCGACCAACACTTGACACACTAAAGGCTCTAGCGACCAGCCTTGGGTACAGAACAGACCTAGCGCGGGCGCCCTATGGCAAGACTTGTCCATTCATCTCAATCACCAGTATCAGCCCCTCAGCGCACTCCACTCAGTTACTTTGAAGACCAAGAAGACTCAGGACTCATAGCGCTAGCATAACGGCGGGAGGTGACTCTGACCAAACCCCGATCAGTACTGGAAGGAGTTAGCAATTGGCGCTGTCAATCACCGAGGCACCTCAATCAGAAGTCTAAAAGAATCAATGACGACGAGACAGGATACACGCAGACCCGACATTTAAATCTATCAAAAGATGGTACAATGTTTAGCGCCAGAATTAGCACTCACGGCGTCTGTTGAGGATTCCCCGACCATACCCCGTGTCAGGTTCCACTGAGTCGGGGGCCTTCCGGGAAAGCAACGTCCTTACGATGCGGACTTGACCTACGAATACTCAGGTGTCTGGAACTCCGAGGTTAGGGCTCCGGGGTTCAAGACGAGGACAGGGGTAATCCCGGGATAGGGGACTAGAGTCCGGAGGTTTTGGGTTGGAGGTAACTGGGGTTAGAGGGGGTCGAGTTGTGAACCGGGGGTTCTAAGACGAGACCAAGTTAGTAACTTAAGAGTCGCGAAGTGCGTACCAAAGCTTAGAGCACACAAATACCAAGGCGTGCCAGTCGAAGCGTACCAAACAAGGCGTACCAGTCAAGCAAGGGGCACGCAATATCCAAAGTAACAGTGTATGCAATATCAAGACTGGCAAATACAACAGGGAACTACGCTATAAGTACTATGGGGCCGGGTCTCGGGGTTCCGGGATGTCTGGGATGGGTTCCGGAGGTTATTGAGTAGCGGCAGGGGCTGCATACTGGGATCGCGCGTGTGGAGCGCGCGATCAGTTGGTGCGGATGGAGCTGTGATGCGTGATGCGTGATGGTTGGAACGAGTCGCGTGATCTGATCGTTGATCGGGGCTGGTGACGGCTAATGGCGGTCCTTGATGCACGTGATGGTGGTGTCGGCGGTCGTGATGGCGGGGCGTGTCCTGTGGGGTCGGAGGGAGGGTCCCGGAGGGTGTTCCGGGGGTGTTCCGGGGTGGGCCCAGAGGGGAGGGGTCGTGACACCCCGGGATGGCATGGCCAATTAAATTACATCAAAAAGTGAGCAAACTCGTACCACTTCTAAGTAGTTTTAGAGTCGCCGTTGGTCGCCGTCACCCATGTGCTGCAGGTCGCTGTTGACAGGTGGCCATTAGCTACAGTCACGAAGAGAGGCGCTAATTGGTAGCGCCGTCAATGGACTTATTTTGGAAATAATGTAGCGCATAGTATAAAAACTAGCTACTTGTCATGTATATATCAACGAATTGTAACCTCTTGAGCACCCAGTTACACTTAGCGTTCAAATTGCGCTAGCATTGCCTGACTTTGCCACCAAGTTCGGCGCTAGCTTCGTCTATCTCGTCTTCGTCATTTACGGTGCCACCTACGGGCACGCTACGCTGCGCTATTCGTTTATTTCGCTATAACTTCTTCTAAACTACGACGCTTACTACTTGCTAGGTAGCACCCGAGGCGCTACCGTCTAGCGCATCGTCCTACCACCTCTGCTCGAGCACACCGGGACCCTGCCGGGACTCCTCACAAACCCGTACGCCAGGCGCTGGAGACAGCGTTGTACTGCATATACGTCCAGCGCACCCAACCACAGTTGGCGTCATCAACGGTTTGCCAAGGCCAGAGAAGTCTGCCAGATAATCTACTCATGGACTTTGCAATAGGACTTCTTCATGTCCATGGGCATAAGGAGGATTGTTTTTTCCGCTTTGCTCCATCCTTCATTTCTGGGGCTAGTCATTTGGCTGGGAAGATAATTGAAAGTCTCTGGTCTACACTAAATAAAGTCTCACAGATGGCCCGTACAGCTACCTTGGCACATTGGGCAGAAATCCTTGATGATCACATGTGTGACTCAAATTGAAAGAAGCTGCTTCACATGGTTCCATTTCTATGTCGAAAGTACAGGACTGCTGTTGAGATGAGAGATGTAGCCGTTCAATATTTCACCAAGTAATCTGTCAGAATATCAACAGATTTACTAACAAGCTGGGAAGCTGGAGTAGCTAAGGCAGAAAGGCTCAGAGAGGAGGAAAACTGTAAAACAATGGATATTCTCAAAGCTCATACAATGACCTTCCATAGTGCAAGTGAAGACCAAATAGCAGCAGATAGTAGAAACCACTTAATGGATGTTGCAGCGATGGATATTTATTCCTTCTGGATTCAACTTGCCCTTGACATTGAGGAGCAGCAGTAAGGTGTATTGCTGATAGCCCAACCTATTTCACTAATTGGAAGCTCAGAATTGTGATTCAGGACTAGGTTTGCTATTTGAATCGGCATGCAAGCAATAATAATCAGCAAAAGGTCAAGGCAGAAAGAGAACTATTAAGGGTTCGACTCAATGTCCTTGCTGCTTCTCAGGACAGGAGTGGGTTTATTGCTAGTGGAAGGCAGACTGCCTCCTGGAACCAGATGAAGTTTCCAGAGCCTTTGACAACAATGAAATGGCAGAAGATGGACAATCAGCAAATCTGCTGGTACTGCCAGTGGATAACCTTGGACCAATGGATGTAGTTGTTTCAGAAGATTTTGAAATCTCCTTCCCATCTATGATCATGGGTAATGTCTCACTATTAACAATGATAGAGCGCAATCTGCGCTTGATTCAAATTGAAAGGCTCCTGCAAGCCCTTCAGGAATTTATTGCAGAGAAATCATTCTTATATTCTTACATTGTCCAGGTTGCCCTAAGCAAGAATATGAAAACTTGAGCTTGCACATCTCTTCAAAAAATTCAGGCCTCAATCCTGGTAAAGACTCATGCCTATGCATGATGCCACAGTGCTCTGCTGCAACTGGGATCAGACCTCAGCATTCAGAGAAAGTATCCAGTTCTACAGAAAGCAGATTTGAATGCAAGCATAGCTATACGAGATCCTAACATTTCTAGTTCATCAAGAAGGTATCTTGAATATGGCACTCTAATTCTAATGCAGAAAATGAATCTGCAACTATTTCTGAATGTGAGTCCTCTTGTTAACATTTCCGTTATTATTATATCTGTTTGTAAATATATCTCTTCAGTTAATTGTATTCATTATTTACGTGCTAGAGCACAACACAACAGATGGACAGAGAACAGATGGACAGAGGAATGTCAGCTTGTGATGAGTGAAATGGAGTAGACAGTTTGGTATTTCTTCAACCAGGCAGATATTTGGTCGAAGCGTGGTATGTCAGTGAAGAAAAGAGGTCTCCAGTCATATGCCCACAAAAAGGTGGCCATGTGGCAAGAATTGGCCTCAATGGCAATTGATAAATTTAAGCAGGTGCTTCCTGATTTTATTTCCCTCCAAACTGCAAGAGATCTGCTGTGAAAATGGTGAATACAGAGATGGATTGATATGATGGATACAGAGATGAATTGATGTGACAGATGCAGAGATGAATTGAACTGATGAATGCAGCTTGCTGCTATTAGTGGATGATCAGAACAGATTTATGACAGTCACATGCAATGGAATTGTTGAAAATCACTTTTATTTACAAGGCACAAAAATCTGATACATAGCAGTATCCGCTTCTACAAGCAAGAGTGCAATGGCATCTACCTCTGTACCACACAATGTCATGTCCCAAGCTACTGTACTAGAAAATTTGCAAGAAATTGTTGAATACATCAAGTCATGCCTCATTGCAGCACTTTCTATATTTGGCAATCTTGCGCCAAGTCTTGAAGCAGAAGAGGCATGGATTATCCAGCATCTAGACAAGAAGTTGGTAAGATAACTTCAAAATATGTAAATATATTAGGATCTGACTGTGTGCCATAGAACTTTGTATTGTCATATCTGGGGGCTGCATCACTGAATAATGTGGTCTGCAATGTCCCAGACATTATCAAAAGCATGAGCTGATTTTTCCCTCTCTAAAATTAGCAAACTTTGCTCACAGAGATCCTGGAGTTTGTTGATGGCCATCAAGGTCTTATCAGGAATCTGTATGGCTGTGATTGGTGGAACCACATTGGCCGAGAGGATGTTCAGGTCTTAAGCAATGAAACACTGGAGCATTGCCTTCTCGTATATCAGCAAGGCTTCCACTTTCTTAAAAGCTTCTTGGCATGCAACTGCCGGCTGCCCATGACATTGCCATCCAATAGATTGGTGTCCATCCCAGCACCAGACAATTTGCTCTGTGTGTTTGCAGGTAGTGGATCTGCTAGGGGCCACCAGCAGATGCTTCTAGCCCTAGACAAGTAGTGGTCACTGGATAGGATGGAACATGTGCCAATGGCCAATGATATGATCTGCCTATTTGCTAGCAGCAAGTCTGTTGCTGCTTCTGTTGTCAGTTCTATTGCCAGGTCCATAGATCCTGCTTAGACGGGCCAATTGACAGACATCGGATTTCATACCAACAGTATTGATGGTGAGCAGCCTGATCCTCAAAACTGCCTCTCCATGGCCCATCTTACCACTCTCTCTGATGTCAACTCTCTTCAATGGCTATTCTTGATCCATATCAAACCCTTAAATACACAACATCCATTCCACCACCTCTACAGTCAGAGTAAACCTGGACTGGTGTATGGCCCTACAATGTAAAACTCTTACGTTGTGGTTCAACCAGCATCCCAACTTCCTTCTGCCCCAGCAGCTCATATCTGCTGGATATTCATGGAGCTGAGAAAAACTGACAATGACCAGGTGGATATTTCTAATCCTTCCATTAGTGACCCTGACTTAGAGGGTATCCCTCCTTTGTTTATTTTGGCAGATGACGAGATAGAAGACGAATCTTTGCTGTCTTTGTTCATTCCTGCAGAAGAGAAGATAGAAGACAAATCTTTGCCGCTTTTGTTCATTCCTGCAGAAGAGAAGATAGAAGACAAATCTTTGCCACCTTTGTTCATTCTTGTAGAAGAGGAGACAGAAGACAAATCTTTGCCACCTTTGTTCATTCCTGTGAAAAGGGAGATAGAAGAGGATTCTTTGCCTCCTTTGTTCATTCCTGCGAAAGAGGAGACTGAAAACAATAATTTGCCCTCTTTGTTTATTCTTGTAGAAGAGGAGATGGACAACAATTCTTTGCCACCTCTATTCATTGTTGGTGAAGAAGCAGAAGGACTAACAGCAATGAAGACCGTGGTGGCTGGTGACGGCAGACAAATGGAAGTCCGGAGCAGTAGATGTATGGCAACTGAGGACAAAGAAAACCTTTCACCACTATTTCTTGTGATGGCAGAAGAAACAGATGGAGGCATGGCAGCCAATGACAAAGAAAATCTTCCACTGCTTTTTGATATAACGGCTCTTCAATCCCAGTCTTCCCCCTTTCAACAATCTCCTTCTCCAACCCTACCTACTGATAACAATGTCCAGGAGTGGGAGGAATATGAGACATGTATGACTCGACATGAGGATCAGAGAAGAATTAACAAGTTGTATCAACAATGTGAGTATAATTTGGCACTAGTAATTATAATTAATTTATTTTAACAGAACAAGAATTTCATGCTAGAGCAAAACATGGTCGATGTAGGCCCATTGGCCCTTTCAATCAAGCTGGTCATACTTATGATGTGTCTGTTGATATATCAGAGTCATCCTCACCATCTTTATCATCAGGCCTGATAGCAAACTATGAAGACATCACACTTCCCAGACCTCAGAGGCCATATACACCAGACGACTTTGCATTTTTGACAGCAGACTACCTGCTTAATGAAAATTTGTTCTATTTAGATGCATTACATGAATCTAATGAAGGGGAGGAATACATATTGGATGAGTAATTTAATCCTTAGTTACTATAATTCTTGGCTTTTCTATTGGTTATGTTTTGTCAAGATTAACCATCCCATTATGCCGCTGACAAATCCATTATAAATCTGTTTGATCTGTTACCTCCAGTTGTGCACTAGAAGAAACATAAACTGACAATATTCTGCTAGACCACAGGACATTCTGTGGATTATACATAAATATCACTCTAGTATTGTATACTAGGCTACAGCACTTTACTACAGACATTTCAATTAGTTTGGACAGGACTCAGGTCCACTAAGATTAACCGTCCCATTGTTTTGTTCTGTTATGCCACTCTCATGAATGTAAAAAACCACACACTATTCAACAATTACACAAGAGGGACTTGAATCCTCGAATTGTGCAGTAGAAAGAATATAGACTAACAATATTTTGCTAGACCACAAGACATTGTAAAAAATTACAACCTTACTTTGTTTATCATACTGTGTAGTAAGTAACAATTAGTAAAATGAAGTTATGTCATGTCTAATGTGCACTAGCGAGATTTGAACCCACTTCTTGTGCACAATATGAAATATCAATGTATCAATATTTTATTGGACCACAGGTCCTTACCAGAAATTAGTACAGTGTACATGTAGTGCAAAAATGCAGCAGTATAAAAAGACACCGTTATATGTTATTAAGGTGGACTAGGGGAGTCAAACCTGCCACTCCATACAATACTGAAAATCAAGTAGATCAGATCAACTACCACAGACGCTTACTACAGGTCAGTATGATGTATATGTAGAGCAAAAATGCACCTATATAAAAACACACCATTAGACCCCGTTAAAGTGGAGTAGAAGAAGTAGAACCCACCGCTGTACACAATATTGAATATCAATAAATGAATATTCCACTGAACTACTGGGACTGGTTGTACCGCTGATGTCAGCTGGCTCACATGCCAATGTCAGCTACTGCCAGTGGATAGCCATTCATGCACCCTCTTCCGCTCTTCTCCCTCTTTCTTCCCAGTGCCATCCTCTCCACTCTCCACACTACCTCACATGCCACCCCCATCCACCATATGCATCCTGCTTCCCTCCTCTCCCCTGACCTGATGTCCAATGTTTGCTATATCTGCTGGCATATCAGCGGACACCTATGCTCCTCCCCTTCCCTCTTCCCCCTCTTTCTCCCCATCTCCATTCCTCTTCCACCACCCCTCACACTCTCTGAGATGCTACCCCATGCGGTGGACGCCCACACACTCTGTTTCCTTCTCTCCTGCCCTGATGCTAGACAATGCCAGAGGTTGCTGATGGATTCCCATGAATGCCAACGGATACCAGCAGATATCCAGCGGATGCCAACAGATATACAATGGATGCCAACAGATGCCAGCAGGTTACGATGGCTGCTGACAAACTCTGACAGATGCCAGCTAATGGCCAGCTAATGGCTGCTAATGCCAACACCTCTTTCAAGCCACAAAAACTCTTTTGGAAGGTATGCCACCCTCTTTCCATCTCAAAAAATCCATACAGGAACCTTATTGTGTTATTTGACCTTTGAATCTATCCATTAGTAACAGACCTGTGGTGCAACGGTTAAATGTGTGTTCCATTGCTAGGGGTTCGATTTCCCCCATAGGCATATAGCAGGCAAGACAAGTTACCTTTTTCTTTGGTTCAACTAGCCCCTGTGAACCTGCGTAGGCCTCTGTAGATGTCCACTGGTGCTCTGCACAGGCCTGCATGGGCCCATATAAGTTTGAGTCTGTCAACATACGTTTGTGTAGATGTCTGCTAGTGGCTTGCATAGGTTTGCAGGGCCCTTTTGTGGACATACACTGGCATCAGAGGTGGGAAAAGGAGGGAAGGGGAGGTGCACAGCCTCAAGCTATTGCGGGGAGGAAGGGAGAGGGAGGGAAGTGGGAAACCTCGAGAAGGGTTTATTCATGCCATGATATCCGCCAATGGAGGAGGTTTTCACTCATAGGCTGATGCCTGCTGGCAGCCGCTGATGCACATTGACGTCCGCTAGTGTCTGCTGGCATCCACCGGGCCTATGTGCGCATATGTGTGCCCACCTTTTATTAACTCACTGGACTGTGTCATACAGCACATTGTGACACGTCCGCAGCTCTGTATTCTATGGCACTGTAAAGACTGCTCTGCTCCAGTGTAGCAGACTCTGCTGGACACATATAGTACAATATAAAGTGAGCTCCTGTACAACATATGACATGTACCATTGTGATGTCTCTATGTAAAATGATAGCCACAATAAAATGTCATTAGAATATATATATTCAAATACAATCGGTATCAACTCGTACTTAAGACTTACTGAGTGAAGCCACAGGCAAAAACAACACATATAGATTGCTAATAATCAGACAGATGTTTATAGCGGATCTTCCAAGAGGACTCTGATATAGGGTTGTAGTGAGTGGGTAGCGTGAAACTGTAATTAACTTTTTACTATCTAGAGTTCACTCTGTGAGATAGTTCTTTGTATACATTAGTTAGAATAGCCCACCTAAAGAGCAATCACTGAGACAGTTGTCTCACTGGGTCTAAGTCTCAGATTGCTTTCTTGGTGGGGAATCATGTGTTTTGTGCAACTTGTAGCCCTGTCTTCAGCTTGATCACTATGAAATCAAAGTTTTGTCTTTTTTGTTTTGCATTTCATCACAAGAATCTATGCCAGATAAACTTATCACATCAAGAACAATCACTCTTTACTATAATCACACTCATCACACTCATACAGACAAAGCAGTTGCACAGGTAGATAGTCGCATGGACATAGAATGGCACCCTCAGTCATTATTACACAGACTGAGGATTCAGATACTTATCGTATCTGTGTTTATATAGGTCCCACTGATTCAGGTTTCAACATTATTTCTATTGTAATTCCTGGAATCGTTAAACAATCTTACTTATCACAATCAATGACCGACCTTGGTCCGATCTACATCATGTGTGTGGATAGTGTAGATGAGTAGAGTAGTTTAGACCTCAGTCACACCAATATACAACTCAATTACCTGTAGACAAGTAGAGTAGTTTAGACTACAGGTTGTAATTAGTAATAAGTACAGTGGCTCAAAAAACTGTCTCAATGTTTCATACTTTTTGAAAGATGACATTGGCATGAAGAATTAGAAGTACTTAAAATCCTGATTAAATCATGTAAAATACTATGGCATCATAGCTACAAAATGAGCCTGAGCTTATGTAATCAAGATCAAAACTGATAGAGCAATAGCCATTTTAAAATATTCACTTATTGGGACAGTTTTTTGAGCATCTCTAATTTTAGTATCTAGTACTTTGTATGTCCTCCATTTGCCTTGATAACTGCTTGAATTCTTCTAGACATGCTTTCTATTAGTCTTTGGCATACCTCTGGTGGTATTTCATCCCACTCCTTTGCAACCCTCTCCCATAATTCATGCACACTATGAGAAGGTGTTTCATACTGCTAAGTTGCTCCTTGAAAGTACTTCCAGAGATGTTTAATAGGGTTGAGATCAGAGAATTAGGCTGGCCACCAAAGGACATCAAAGTTGTTGGCCTCAAACCACTTGTCAGCCCTCTTGGAGTTGTGTTTGGGGTCATTGTCCTGTTGAAAGTAGCAGGCACCCTCCTTCATCTCCAACTTTTCAAAGCTCTCCTTTGCTCCATCATCCAAAATTTCACAGTACTGCTCTGCATTCATGATTCTCACCATCTCCACAAGCTTTTCTACTCCATTCAAACCCATACAGCCCCATACCATGAGATTATTCCCTCCATGCTTCACAGTAGGTGTAGTTGTTTGTTCTCAAATGCCTTCTTCTCGTAGCTTCCACACATACTGGTTCCCATCTGACTCAATCCTGTTAATTTTTGTCTTATCTGTCCACAACACCCTTTTCCAGTCCTTTATAGTCCAGTTCTGATGCTCCTGAGCCCATTTAAGCTGTAGTTGTCAATGTCTAGCTTTGAGCATAGGAACTTTTCTTTTGGTAGCAGACCGATACCCCTCCTCCTTCAACACATTCTGGACAGTCTGGGAAGAGACAGGGTTGAAAATGATGTTGTTGATAAAATTGGTGGCCTAGACAGCTGTATCAAGTCTCCCAGTTGAGATTTGTCAAACAATAGCCTGTTTATCATGTGGAGTAAGCTTAGCAAGACAGCCTCCATGATTGGAACAGTTTTTTAAGCCACTGTAGTAAGGCCTTCTAGTGGGCTGAGCCTAGGTTAGACTAGAAGCAAGCAAGTAGGGTGATTGTGAAGGATAGATCAGGTTACATTGCTGTCTGTGCCCACATGAGGGCACCAAGGAGTTGTTGATATGGCTTGTCATGCATAAAAACATGTTCAGCATCATTCTTGGGGGACATGTTACCAGTGAGTATGGTGCCTGATGGTAGTGGGGTGTAACAAGGGTTGCAGTCTGTCATGCCAAAATGGTCAAATACTCATATGAGGTATGCCTTCTGGGACAGTGATATAGCTTTCATGCTCAGATCTCGGTAGATGGCTATTTCAAGAATGAATGATGGCTTGCCAAGGTCCTTTACCTCATAAGCCACTGCCAGTTTCTCCTTTGCTTGTTGTGCTCCTTCTTGTGTCAACAATAAGCCAAACCTGTCATTGTTGAACATGTTTGTGATTGTTGCCTCAGCTCTTGCTATCCTTGACCTTATGCACAGGTCTGCACGGGATTTCTTGTATCCCAAGTTCATATATGTACTATCTAGTGTCCAGTACCAGTCAAAGCCTCCCTGCATTAGACTGTACAGGGTTTTCCAGAGTAAGGCCAGCTTCCCCTCCCCTCCTGGGAAACCCAGTGGTAGATGCATATAGATCTTGTGTTCTGGGATACTGTTGAGATAAGCTGAGACAAAATTGATTTGCCAGATTTCTAGGCCTTTCTGTGCCGCTATTGCTGCTGACATACAGAGTGACTTGAGTTGCACCACCACTGCATAAGTCTCATCAAAGTTCTCTCCTGCTACCTGGGAGAAGCCTTTTGCGACCAGACATGCCTTTCTCCTAATCATGTTTCCATCTGCTTCATACTTGTTTGCATAGACTCATTGACATCTCACAATGCTCTTGTTCTTTAGCACCACTGCCTCATCCACCAACTCAAAGACACCACACTCATCCATCACATGCATCCTCCATCCACTGCCACCATCATGTAAGCAGCCTCTTCTAATGACAGCACACTGGCTGGGCCCCACAAATCAATATGAATACAGTCATTTGATGCATCCTCTGGCTCTACTTCAGTGTCATATAGGTGTGCAGCATGCTTGCTATACACACAGTCCACATACACACCTGATATGTTCAAGTCCCCTTTTACCACCAATCTATCAACCAGATTTCTTGACAGTATGCTTCTGATAGTTGCTATGCTTGCATGACCAAATCTGCAGTGCCAAACTTCAAGACTGGTAGGCTTCATCAGAGACTTGGTGATTATAGCTAACAGTGCTTTGGGTCCACCTAGTGTGGCGATCAGGTACATTCCTCCTATCCTCTTTCCACACAGCACTTCTCTTCTGCTCAGATTCTGGAAGCAAACCTGCCCTTCATCAAATACAATGTTGAAGCTGGCTTGGTCAAACTTATTAATTGAAATCAGGTTGGAGTTTAGATTGGGGGCATGCAATGCATTTTTGAAGGTGAGTTCCAATAAGCCCTGAGATGTATTGCAAAACTTCCTGACAGTCTCTTGTCTGACTACTCAGAGCACAGCTCCTTTACATGCTGCACACCCCTCCATAGAGGTTAGCTAGTTCCTCATAGTCTGTGAATGCTTCTTTGTCAACAAAGAAATGATCCATTGCCCCTGAATCGGCATATGTGAGGATGTCTAATCTGGAGATATGTGCTCTAGGCCATTGTGCTATTTGTGACTGATCTGTTTCAATTGTTGTGGGGTGGACTGTGGCCACTAGTGCATACACAATTTGGGAGTGTGCAATTGGCTGTGGAGTGGTGGTAGATGCTGCAACGTTTGCAGCTAGTGGGGTTCTGGAGGTCAGTGTCTTAGTTGATGAGGTTCAAGATATCTTACTCTTGTTTGTAAAGTTTGGCAGGAACTGACCCTTCTTTTCCCCACCTCTCCAGTAACAATTTTCTATGGTGTGACCATTTTGGTGGCAGTTTGGGTTGATGCATACTAACTTTGGCTTCATCTATGCTTGCAACGCTGTGGTAGTGATATTTGCCTTCTGCTTTTGGAGCACAAGATGATTCTAGTGAACAGTCAGTGCTGTGATTACATCTTTAGATGTCTTCATGGAGTATAGTCCAGCTACCACCACATTCCAGGATTCCAGGAGGGATGCGATCAGGATCATACAAAAAACTGTGTCATCTAGCTTTGCTCCCTTCTTTGTTGTTGACTCCCATTTCTTCCTGAGGTCCTCCACATGCTTCAGAAAGTCCATACCATCCAAGAACTTGGTAGCATGTAGTTGTTTTTTGGCACTCATTGCAGCTATCTCATGAATAAGGTTTGTGGTAAAGACTAGCAAACACCAATCATGTAGCCACCTGGGCCAAGCTAGGGGGAAAAATATATGAGAGGTAATCTAAAAAAGAAAATAAAATATTGGCTAAGTGTGTATGATGTACGGTTGTGTCGTTGGTCATAGAAGTCTCTCTCAATAGATAGGGTTCAAGTTTGCATATCTAGCATCAACCAAGTGGCATTGTTGGTGCCTTAAGTAGTTGTGACTTGTATCATTGACTCCCATTGTTGAAAAAAAATCATCTTGTGTTGTGTCTTACTCCTCTTTTTAAGGGTGACCTCTAGAGGCTGTGGCTCAGTCACACAGCTGGCAGAGGAAGATCCAAAGTATATTAGAGTATGTACTGACAATATCATAATAACTACTCACCTGGCAGAGGGAGATCCAAAGAGAACAAGTCTAGGGATTCCCTATGCCAGGTTGGATGCTTCTGGGGCCTCTGAAGCATGGAAAACAACTGTACAGTACAACAAAACCTTAAAAACTCAAAAATTGCCTACACAAACAATTGCACAAATAAGAGGCAAACTCTGGCAAACTATGGCTTATGTAAGTGGTCTGAAAGCGGTGCTGAGAGGCCCACACTTGTCTGAATGGTAGCTAAAGAACCAGAGCACCTCAAGAGCTGAGAATAGTACTAACAGATAGTATTAGAAGAATAGAAACAGTAAAAAGAGATAATGTCAGAAGAAATAAGAGAATGAATGAAAGAAGAGTGAAGAGATAAGGAGTGAAGGAAGGAAAAAATGAGGAGTCCCCTGACAAGGACCCAGATTCTGACACCAAGTCTGTTGACTCTCCTTCTCCCATCTGATTGCCCCCTCTGCTCTGATTGCACCCTTCTATCCCCACAATTCCATCCTCTGCCCCCAACAAAATAGCCTCTGAGGCTACCTCAGAGCCAGTCCATAATAGACCTAGCCTGACTGTATCTGTCAGGTTCTGCTGACGATGGGGGCCTCTGGAGGCAAGCGTGTCAGGGGACTCCTCATTTCTTCCTTTTCTCACTCCTTATCTCTTCACTCTCCTTCAATTCATTCTCTTATTTCTTCTGACATTATTTTATTTTACTGTTTCTATTCTTTCAACACTATCTGTTAGTACTACTCTCAGCCCTTGAGATGCTTTGGTTCTTTAGCCACCATTCAGACAAGTGTGGGCCCACTCAGCACCGCTTCCAGACCACTTATATAAGCCAGAGTTTGCCAGAGTTTGCCCCTTATTTGTACAAGTGTTTGTGTAGGCAATTTTTGAGTTTTTAAGGTTTTGTTGTACTGTACAGTTGTTTCCCATGCTTCAGAGGCCCCAGAAGCGTCCAACCTGGCATAGGGAATCCCTAGACTTGTTCTCTTTAGATCTCCCTCTGCCAGGTGAGTAGCTACCTTGATATTGTCAGTATATATTCTAATACACTTTGGATCTCTCTCTGCCAGCTGTGTGACTGAGCCACAGCCTCTAGAGGTTGCCCTTACAAAGCGGTGATAAGCCTGCATTGTGGCTGGCTGCAGATAGCTCTAATATTCACACCTCACATTAGCCTACTGGTACGACCAGAAGTGCCATGCTCTAGTGCTTCCAGCAGTTGTGCAAGCTCTGTTTGGTCCTCAATCTTGTAGCCTGTTATAAAACCAGCCTGGAAGGAATAAATGACTAATAAGGCCACTTTACTTAGTCTCATAGCCAGCATTTTGGTCATAATTTTATAGTCAGTATTTAACACTGTTATTGGATGGTAGTTTCCAATATCAGTTCTGTCCCTCTTTTTATACAGGGGAAATAGCTAGCCATCTAAGAAGCTGAAGCCCTTATTACATGATTTTTTATATCATTGAACACCTGAGTCAGGAGCTTGACTACATTAAAGCCATCAGTGCAGGGTTTATTTTTTTCTAAGTCATTATATCTAAGCATCAGTTCTTTTCTTCCACATGGAGTATCCTATTGAGACCTGCAGCTTTGCCATTTTTCAGAATTTTTATTGCCTCTCTTGTTTTGCCCTCTGAAAATAGTTCATTCATTCATTCTATCTATTCGTCTGTTAGGAATACCATCAGGTGGTCTAGGACCTTTTTCACTCAATTCTTGTAGTCCACTCTTAACTCAGAGTTGTCTCTCAATTGAAGCTGTTCATGATGTACTTTTGTAATCTCAGCCATCTACTTGGAGTTCCTTTCTATAGCCCTATCATTTCTTGTATTTCTTTGTAGGGCAGCTATCATGTCTTTCAATTTTCTTTCCTTATTGATGTTTATCCAGAGCTTAGAGATTGTCTCCTCATGGACAAAAAAATTGACCATGACAGTATCTCATTGTAACTGAGTGATCTAGAGCCTAAGCTCTAGGTCTAACCTTAATCTTATTTTTTACTGAACAACCTCCTTGTTGTTCAGTAGATTCAGACTAGACCACATAGTATGTACCACCATAATTTATATATTACTAAATTACATAATATACTACATATAATTGTTGCCACTACCTTATCTAAAGTAGCTTTTTTGTTACACTACTTGTAGGACTGAATCAAATATCAATCTGGTTCTGTGGTGTGACTGTAAGCTACTGACATTGTTTTACTTTTTGAACCTTTTGGGTTCAATTCCAGCCTATGAGAAGAATTACAATTCTAGACCTAAAGTCTAGACTAATAGGAATTTCAAACATCAAACTTTATTTAGTTGACACATTAACAAGGATGTCAACTCATCAGCAAACTGAGTTTGACTGCAAAGGTGAGACCTTTGCACAGTTGTTTATGTATCTAATGGCCACACTACTGAACCAAGGCCAAGCGCCACCTCCTAAACTACCAGTAGTGGCAGTAGCAGAGAGTACTCTACTGCAGCCTCAAGGAATGCTGGGTGGCACTCAGTGGACCAAGCAATGGCCAGCTCAAATGGCAGGTAGTTGTGACAACCCATGAATGAGATGAAACATCCTAGTGTTGGGTAGTAGGGGTGGTTGCCTGCTTGCTAGGCCCAGAAGAGTGACTGTGAGCCAGAATGTTGCAGAAGGTCAAAGACCTTCACAACTTACAGGTAGGATACATGGGCCAGAATCAGGCAGTTGGTGGGCACTGGCTGAATCAACACTGATGGCCCAGAGCAGAAAACACTGAATATGTTGAGTTGGATGTGTATGACATCTATGACAACAACTATTATGTCTAAGAGTCTGAGACTGAGTTCATGGAAGCACTGACAGATTATCCAGACAGTGAAATGGACCACTCAATAGGAGTGGTCAATGTGAAGGTATATAAGGTACACCTTTGCAAATCACCTGAAAAGCTATATAGACCTGCACTGAAAAGAGAGGACAAAGAATGCCCTGCATTGTACATGGAAGTCAATGGGCACAAAGCTTGGACTTTGTGGAACTCTGGGAGTATGACAACTGATATCACATCTCAGTTTTGTCAGGTACATGACATCTATATGAGTGAGCTGAAGAAGCTATTGCTTTTTCAGCTGGAAACTGTGGGCAGTCATGCTACTGTCCAGTTTGGAACACAGGCATCTATAGCCTGTGCAAAGACTAAGAGCAGACAAGCCCTGGTTCCTCTGAGGCTGAAAATCCCACAGATGGCCCCAAGGGCATAACCCCCCAGTTTGAGTCACATATGTAATCATCAAGGATTTCTGCCCAATGTGCCAAGGTAGCCATATGAGCCATTTGTGAGACTTCATTGAGTGTAGACCAGAGACTTTCAATATCTCCCCAGCCAAATAACTGGCCCCAGGAATAAAGAACAGGGCAAAGTGGAAGAAACAATCCTCCTTATGCCCATGAACATGAAGAAGTCCTATTGCAAAGTCCATGAGTATATTATCTGGCAGGACTTCTCCAGCCTCAGCAAGCTGTTCTGAAAACATGACACAGCACTGGCATGCTATGTCATCTACCAATAGGAGATGCTGAATCTCATCTATGTTGGTCATCTTAACTGTCCATGTAATAGAAAAGTTGGTGTAAACCTGGCTTTTACCACAGGTCAAGTTTGTTATACTATTAGGAGCAAAGCAGCCATGCCATGTACATGCCATTGTAACAATATCAGTAATGTCACATGACTTGTTCATCATCAGAGCCTTTTCAATAGCTTTGAATGTGTTTTTACAAGCTGCTCTCTGGACAGACAGAAATTCAGCAGATGGCCAACGGACAGGATTGAATTGATGAGCAGACAGCAGACAGGTAGAGTTAAAAAATGTCAGTCACTGTTGGCTATTCCTTTGCATGCTTGAGATAGTAGGTGAGCTCATCCTGTCAGGTTCTGCTGATGATGGGGGCCTCTGGAGGCAAGCAGGTCCTTACTAGGCAGACTCAAAGTCTACAGAGTATCTCCAGGCAATGGAAGATGAGTTTCAAAGTTTTGGTTGGGGCATGAAGATATCCCAGGAAATACATGGAGCACTGGAGTTTATGTGTATAGTGGAGCAAGATCCTGGGCTAAGTCCAGAATACAGGAAAGGGAGAAGGTAGAGCCAGTTAGGGCAAAGAGACAATGGAAAGTGATCAGAGAAAAAGACTAAGATCGGGAGACTGAGACTGAGACCAGGAAACAAAGAAAAGATTGAAGTAAGACTTAGTAGATTGGGAGATTTGAGAGAGTAAGAAAATAGATTGAGCAAATGATATGAGACAGACAAGAGAGTATGGAGGCAGGAGTTATAGCAATATCAAGACTACCATGATGAGCTACTGGCTACGAGCTAAATATCTTTAGTAAGTAAGATCCAGGATGTCCAACTGAGCTCTGGGGAGGTGCTTCACATGGCAAGTCTTGTGCAGTGTATTGCTCAGGTGTGGGTCCTGTGCAGTGTATTGTTTGGGTGCAGATGTGGGGCTGGAGAGTCAGTCAGGGCCTGCTGGGCATCAGAAATCAGTTGGGGCCTGTTAGATGTGTGGGGCTGTGTGCTGGGGATGATCTGCAGGGTTTAGAGCTTGGGGGCAGGCACCAGTATTGGCTGCTTGGCTTGTGTAGGTTCTTGTGGCATGTTGGAGATGATGAGTGATGTGTCAGTGTTCAGGTCATGACAACACCTCCCCTTCTAGTGCTGAGACCCTTCAAAGTAGTGGTGGCTGTGCACCTTCTTTGTAGGAGTCAGAATTGGAGCCTGGGGACTTTGGTGGTGGCTGTGCATCTTCTCCATGGGAGTTGAAGTCAGAACTGAGCCGTGATAGCATCAACTAGGGGGTTAGAAAAAAAAACTTTTTTGTCATTCACCCTCATTTGTCATGTCACGCCCCACTACCCTCCTTTGTTCTCCCACTCCACTCCTTGTCAGAGACAACTCCATGGCATTCTGGATGGAGTATGACCATCAGGAGGATTATTGAAGGATCAGTGAGAAGTGGTCTATTTCCAATCACAGGTCCCTGTTTAGTTCCTTTTTTCAGAGTTCATGGCCCATCCTCTGGCCTCACTGCTGCAGCCTTCTAGGCCCAGGTTGCCTTTGACAGCTGGGCCACCCTTTGCAGAGCCGTCCCCTTGCCCCTTGCCTCTGTAGGCATCCTCAATGGTCTCCCCTTCTTGCTCCTCGGTTACTTATGCCAATCGTCCAACTCTGGGCATAGAGCAGGTGTAGACCATGCCTGTGTCACAGCATGTCTCTCAGGACCAGGCAATGTCAGAGCAATTTATGGCAGCACAGGAGCATTACCAGGGGCCCCTTGCATGGTCTTGGTGTGAGGCTGCCAGTCTGGTGGATGACTTGTTCAGCCATGCTAGGGTCCAACTAATGTTTTGTAGTGTGTGATGTGCACTCATTGGGGGGTGTCATGTGAATTTGAGGAGCCAGTGGTAGGGGCTTGTAGAGACATGTTGATGTGTGTGGCCTGTCACCTCCATCACAAAAAATGCTCTGTGAGCTTGGCATGGAGGGCACAGTGCATGACAAAGGAGCAGGAATGGGATGAAAAGTGGGTGATGGAGCAACTCCAAGGAGGCCAGGATACATGAACAGGGATGAGGAGGAGCTCGGATAGCACAGTGCCATCAGAGAGTCAGGGGCAGAAGAGGGGGTGGATCTATGCATCAGCATGTTTGTGTGAAGAGCTGCCCAATCATGCAGTCATTGTTGTCAGACAAGGAGTGTGAGAGGTGGGATAAGGAGAAGAGGAAGGCATCCCCCAAGCTGTTGGATGGGAACCAGCAGCCCCTAACTCATCAACAGCGGAGGTTCTCCAAGTCCTCAATTGTTGGTTCTTTGGGGTCCAGGAAAGCTGGGGTTGCACCAGACCCAAGGCCATCTGTGCTTGGGTTGTCCTCCAATTCCAGGCCCAAGGCAGTCATGGCACACTATTGTTAACTCAAGGAGGCAGCCATTCAGGAGCACCAGCTGTTGGCAAGACTCCAGAAAACTTACATGGAGGCTCAATGGAAGAGGAGTGCTCAGGAAGACATGCAGATGGAGAGAGAGGAGCTCTTCCAGGTCTGGAAGATGTTGGAAGGAGAGGTGGCTAGCCTCAGGGCTTGGCTATAGCAGGGGGATAGGCAGGTGTCCAGGGCTGAGATGCAGGAGATGAGAGCATGAGAGCTACAAGAGTTGCTCAGGAGGGTAGAAGGGGCACAGGTGAGCTTGGCTCATCAGAGGAGTTAGTTAGTGGAGAGTGTGGCTGCTGCTTGGGGGGAAGCAATGTGTGAGTATCCTGTTGTGGCTTCCTTAGAGTTCTGGCTGATTGTCTAGGCTAAGCATGGGAGCACAACCTCCTTTTGGACAGGGAAGCATTGGTTCATGCCTTCATTTCCCAGGATCAGCTTCAGGGGTTGGGCCTCTCCTGGGCAAGGTTGCCTAGGGGGTTGGCCAATTGAGTCAGCTCCTGGCTGCCTATCAGAGGCAAAATCCAATAGTCCCAGGGACCTGAGTAGAGGTAGCAGTAGACATGGGGGAGCCCTTTTCTTCATATAATAAAAGGGTGATGGCCATGATAGCAGCAATGGAGGTAGCAGTGGCAGCAGCAGGGTTGGGAGCTAGTGGGTCAAGGGTTCAGAGGAGGTGGGGACTCCAGCGGAGCCTCAGAGTTGTAAATTTCTTGGTCTGGAGCCTCTGTTCTCTGCATAATTCTTATAGTATAGCATTTTTTGTAGTTTTAGCCTGTATATACATGCATGGGTATTGTAAGCATTTGTGGTAGAATTACGGGAAGAGTAGAAAAAGGAAAGGGGGAAGAAAGAAAGGGACCCTTATCAGTAAAGTTAAATCCCTGATGTCTTCAGAGGCACCATATAAATGGAGCTCCATTCTGCATAATGGATATTAGGGGTCTAGTATATGTCATTATATCAGGCAGACAGTTGCCAATATAGTTTACTAGTCCAACAAATTGTTGGACATTATTATAATTGCAGGGCACATGCCATTCACGTATGCAATTGATTTTGTCCTGGTCAGAATGAATATCCTGACTGTCAATCTTGTGTCCAAAGCAGTCCACTGTCTCGGCATATAGTTCACATTTTTTCTATTTGAAGTACAGTAGATTGGACCTCAGTCGCTTGAAAATAATACAAAGATGCTCTTCATGTTCTTTGATTGAATCAGAATATATGAATATGTTGTCCAGATATATATGGACAAACCTTTCAATGACATCTCAGAAGATAGAGGTCATCAGCCTCTGAAACATTGCAGGAGCATTACAGTCTCCTATCTGCATGATGTTGCTAACATATGTTTCCATGATTGATGAGAGCACTGTCAGGAGACTCCTCATTTCTTTCTTTTCTCACTTCTTATCTCTTTACTCTCCCTTCATTCATTCTCTTATTTCTTCTGACATTATTTCATTTTACTGTTTCTATTCTTTCAACACTATCTCTTAGTACTACTCTCAGCCCTTGAGGTGCTCTGGTTCTTTAGCTACCATTCAGACAAGTGTGGGCCCCTCAGCACTGCTTCCAGACCACTTATATAAGCCAGACTTTGCCAGACTTTGCCTCTTATTTATGCAATTGTGTTAGGTTGATAAATTCATTTGATCCGTTCATGTCAGGGGACTCCTCATTTCTTCCTTCTTTCACTCCTTATTCCTTCACTCTCCTTTTATTCATTTCCTTATTGCTTTTATCATTCTCTCATTTTGCTGTTTCTATTCTCTCAACACTATCTGTTAGTACTATTCTCAACCTTTGAGGTGCTCTGGTTCTTTAGCTATCATTCAGACAAGTGTGGGCCCTTCAGCACCACTTCCAGACCGCTTATATAAGCCAGAGTTTGCCTTTCTGACTTCTAAAGTCCGGAGTTTTCCTGCCTTATTTGCACAGTTGTTTGGTTAGTCAATTTTTGAGTTTTCAAGGTTTTGTTGTACTGTACAGTTGTTTCCCATGCTTCAGAGGCCCCAGGAGTGTCCAACCTCACATAGAGAATCCCTAGACTTGTTCTCTTTAGATTTATCTCTGCCAGGTGAGTAGCTATCATAATATTGTCAGTATATATTCTAATACACTTTGGATCTCCCTCTGCCAGCTGTGTGACTGAGCCACAGCCTCTAGAAGTTGCCCTTACAAACACTGTCTTTGGAATATTGGACAAGCAAATTCTCACTTGCTCATATGCATCTGTCAGGTCAATTTTTGACCTGAACTTCACTCTGGCCACATCTTCTCAAATCACTTCCTAATCTAGGAGTGGTGTAATGTCCTTTACTGTGTTGTCATTGTGTTGGTAAGCATCCAATGCAGTCCTCTGGGTACCATCTTTCTTCAGGATGCACAATAGCAGTGCAGCTTGGGATGCTGGTTGGGCTTCCCACCAGTGAGCTCTCAAGTACCAATTGGTCTTGTGTCTGAGCTGCTGCTGCAACACCATTGGGCAACAAGGCAGATGGTATTTATATACCTTATTCTCATCAATAAGGTTGATTTCATGGTTGATCTCATGCCACAAAGGTAATTTCTTCTTGGTTCTGTTCAGAATATCCCCAAATTCCTGCTGCCACTGCATCCACAGGTCCAGAATATCCTCCTCCATAAAACCAGTGGTTTTACCTTTGCCTTTCTGGTCTGTGTCCTGGCAAGGATGCCCAGATAACTTTGCTCATACAGCTGGACAGCCGTACTTCTCTCTGAGGGCAGTAATCCTCTGCTCACTCTTATCCAGCATGTGCAATTGTACAGACACATCCTTTTTACTTCTCTGCAATGTCACAGACAGTCCATCAAAAAACACCTTGCTTGGTGGTGATATCTTGTCATCACTAGCCTGGCAATACAATTCCTCCTTTGGTGTCCAGCATGGTCCATTCCACACATACATTGATGCCACTAACTCATTCCACTCAGCAGGCATCCACAAGTCAAACGCTCATTCAAATGTGGGATGAGGTACAGGTCAATCTCAGATCAACTGGTTCATCTGCATAGAGGATGTTTTGTCTTTCATTATTTCCTGTTTGTCATCTGCCACAAGGTTCTCAACCTTGACTTGAGACAACATTGGTTGGCAATTCATGCTTGTCATGTGCTGAGGCCTCTTGTTCTCAGGCTTACTCTGCTTTTTACACTTTATCTTGAGGCTTTTCCCCCTTTTCAGAGTATGTTCATACTCTACAGCCTCACTCTTCAGCACCATCAATGCTGGACTATTCGTTGGCAAGCTCACATGAGCTTGCTCCTCCTCCTCTCCATCCTCCACAGTAGGCACTTTACTGCTACTGTCTAGTCAGTGTTGCCTGACTAATATCTTCTTTTCTGTGGCATGGTATCAATGGAAACATTCATCACCATTGTCCATGGTCACTCATACAGCAGGGATGGCATTGCCATCCACCACTATCTCATTTTTCTTGAAATCAAGAAAGATGTTATGCTTCCTCATATAAGGCATCTCTATAATCATGTTGTAGTGATCAAAATTCACTATATCCAGATACTCTTTAGTTCTCCATTTTGCACAGGTGATACTTGCCTGTGTACCAAACTGTACTGCAGCTTGACTGCCCACAATGCCTAACTAAAGGAGTAGTGGCTCCTTCAGCTCACTGATGGAGAAGAGATATTGTGCACTTGACAAAACTGAGATGTTACCCCAGTGGTCATACTTCTTGAATTCCACAAGGTCTATGCCTTGTGGCCATTCACCTCTACATATGACATAAGGCACTCCTTGTCCTTGCGCTTCAGCACTGGTCTCACCAGCTCTCTAGGGCCTTGTGAAGGTGTACCTTATACACCTTCACATTGGCTGCTCCAATTGGTCAGTCAAGTATGCTGGCTGGATAGTCTGTCAGAGCTCCCATGAACTCTGAGTCTGACTCCTGGGCATAGTAATTGTTGTCATATACATCGACTTTGATGTACTCATTCTCCAACAACTCTTTTGGAGCAGAGGCATTCCCCTCCTCTGGTGCATCATTATTGAGGTTATCCACTTCATCGTCTTCAACGTCAGGTTCATTACCTGAATCTATCCCTTCTACATCAGGGATAGTGGTATGAGCTGCATGTACATAGGCACGCAGCTTAGCCACTGGCTGTCCACCACTCTCTGAATATGCATTTGTGAAATGTCCAGGTTGGCCATATTTGAAGCACTTATTCACCACAAAAGGGTGAGTTGCTTCAATCCTCAGCAGCCTATTTAGTGTCTTGGCCACATCAGCAACCTGTTGTGGTCAAGCACCCTTGTGATATGGGTCCCTCTAAGGGTCTGTGTTGGTAGATCCCTCTGATCTGCCAGGCAGTCACTCCAGAAGTATCGCTTCTGTTGAGGTGCTGCCCTTACTATAAACCAAGGATTTGTATTACCCACCATTTCCTTCTGGTAGGCCCAGAAGGTGCCTACCTTCTGAGGTTCAGACCTTTCATTGGTTGAGTCTTTGAGCTATGCAGCTCAAAGTATTTCACAATTTTGTGGGCTTGCTCATAGTGCAATGCATGCGCTACAAATTCCTCTACTGTATTCACTTTGGGTGATAACCTGTCATCACAGATGAGAGACTCTCTCATCACGTCAGGTATCCCACACAAGAACATGTCAATCATTACCCAGTTGTCTGGGTAAATAGATATATTTTGTGCATAGTCAATCAAGGTGTCATAGAAACCTTGCATGCCCAATTTTTTCATATAGGAGGTTGCAATAAACACCTCCGGGGCATTCTGCATGGTGGATGCACTCCCAAATCTATTGTATAGTTCAAGGATTACACACATCCTTGAACATCCATTGCTGTCTTGCGCAATTGTAATGCAAGATATGATGTCAGAACCAGGCCTTGGCAGGTCTGTCCAAGGACTCTAGAAGAACAAATGCACATTCTCTGTTCAGACAATCACCACCATACTGGCATGCTGCCAGATGGTTGCACACATCCATCATCCAATTTTCTAAGTCACTAAACTTGGACTCTCCTTTATATGAATAGATGTGTTTTGACTCTGCCTTTTGCAGTTTTATACCTTCAGGTAGGCACAATGCTATGCCTACTGCATCATCAATAATACTACTGAGGTGCTGGTGCATATTCTCAGTATACACCTTCTTTGCCTCAGTTACTCCAGGCATTTTATTCCTGCCTTCAGCAGGGGGCACCACAGAAAATGCCTGTACAGGTTGTTGACCTGTATAGTACAATTTTCCTGCTTCATTCCAGTGCAGTGGGGCCTCTTGTTCTCCTTGTTTCTCTGTCACCTGTTGGTCAGGAACTTGACTTGGTTCTGAGGAGGAAGGATTCCCTCTCCTACTGTCAGGCTGTTGTGTCCATTGGACATATTGCTGTCTCATCTCATCAATGGGTGTTATTCCATCAAATACAACATCCTGGTCATCTATCCAGGAGTGTTCCTGATGTTTCAGGTCTTGGTTTTGCATGTGCTGATAGGCCACCCTCTCAGCAAACTTATCTGCCAATGGCACTTGATTTGTCAGTGGAGTATTCTCCACTGATACCTGTTTTGTGTAAGGGTGCACTGACTCCTCCACCTCAGCTAGGTAACTGTCTACCACTGGAATGGTAGATACCAATTCAGCCATCAACAGAGGTCTCCTTGGTTAATCTCTGAACACATTTTGCCTTTGTGCTGCCACAAACCTTGCTGCAAACTGCTCATCAGACTCCCCTATTTGCTGGGGCACATATATATTACTCATTGCCTTCTCCAAATGTGGAGACAACTCTGGCTTTGCTGAAGGGGGTATATTTGGGATCAAATTTGCTCTCTATAGAGTCAAGGCAGCTGACTCTCTATTAGCCTTGCAGTACACATATACTTGGGCTTTGAGCTCAACAATTTGAACATACAAAGTAATATATTCAATGGTATTCAACTGAGGTACACTGTCACCTTGAGCTTGTATCAACCATATGTGCTTCAGTACATACAGTCCTAGTCAAGCATGCATTGCATCTTTAGTAATGCTAGGGTATCATTTTCATAGCATTGCACACTGAACCTGCAGAGTGGACTCGCTCTGTCCACTCTCCTCATCATTGGAAGTTTTGTCCTCCCAGTGTACTGCTGGAGTTCTCTGCTTAGGAATTGCTGCTTCCTGAATCACTCCACCTCCCTGCTGACATTGCATCATTGGAGTGGATTCAGTTGGAACTCTCCACCTGCCTGCTTCTGGTCTCAGCATTTTTCTCAGAAAGTATGACGAAGGTCTGCAACTTTCAGTAGGACCCTGAGCACTGCTCCTGCTCTGAAACTGTCATCCTGACCTTCTGGCCTGCATGAGATATGTGTGGTCCCTGCTGAGTTGTTGGTCCAGGTTTTCCACTGCTACTCCTGGTCTCGCTACATCGCTTGGTGCAGCTGTTGGCTGCACTTTGCTCCATTGCATTCTTTCTGGCATTCCCTGAGGCTGTCAGGAGGGCTCCTCCCCTATAGCCTCAGCATATTCTAACCTGGGGTGACCTGGGCCAGTTGCAGCAGCTTGAGGATAAGCCAATGACTGGTCAATGATCTCACCATCATGAGTTGGTTCAGAAGGTTGATTGGTATCTATCCAAGCAGCCATTGCTACATCTCTTTTAACTCAGGAATGTGCATTGATACGATGCTGTACCAGCAGTCAGAGACACAACATGCACTAAAAGTCAAAATAAACATTTAATCATAAGGCTGAAAACTGTAAGCCTCCTGGTAGCAGTCTCAACAAATTATATCTCCAAAAACACCCCAATAAATACACAGACAGTACAGAACAAAGGGCAGGGACCAGCTCAAGCTATCCACTCAACAATAGTCCAACCACTGTAATGGGGAGGGGAAGCATGGGAGCTGGCAGAAGTGATAAAATGGGATCAATTTGTGATGATCTAGATCAAGATCAGATCTGACAATGCCCAAGTTGACATGACTGAAAGGGGAAAGGAAAAGAAGCATGGAGGGATGTCAAAAGAAGCATGGAATGCAGGGAAGTGCTAAAAGGGGAAAGAAGGATCTATGAATGGGATCATGCTAAATGGAGCTGAAGCAAATGGGGAAGTGGCAATCAGAGACATCTAGAGGAATGGTGGAACTGGTGGCACCAAAACATGCCTCCCAAAAAAGGGAAATTGGACTATCAAATATGTTCTGGAGGCTGGGGAGTTGACAACAAAGAGTCAGGTGTAGATAGTGGTCTGTGCACCAGGAAAACAGTATAAATAGCCCAAGTTTAGTAGAGAATAGACAGGCATTTGATAGGCAAAGGCTCAGTGGTTCCCAGGGAGTGAATCACCTAGGCTAGAGTTTATTGAACACCTTTTATTGGAAGTCTATTGGTAGACAAAGGTTCGGTGGTTCCTAGGGAGTGAACTACTTAGGCTGGAGTTTATTGAGAACCTTCTTCTGCCCATCAGGATATTTGATATTCTGTGAAGCACCCAATACATCAACCTTATCATCAAGCACCAGTGTGGATTAGAGGTCACTTTCTAAGACTTCAAGAAAGCCCCAGAACTATCAGTACTACTTGCAACCAAGTACTACAGCATCAAAGAACTTGATGCACTGTTCAATGCAATCACAGTCTAGGCTATTAGTCTAGACATGTAGTTTCCATCCGTAGTATCAGAATTGAACTCAAGAGGTTCAAAAAAGTGAAACGTTGTCAAATAAAAGCTTAGCCTTATGGTCACACAGCAGAACCAGATTGGTATATGATTCTAGTACTACATATAACAGTAAAATTGGCTGCCTTATATAAGGCAGCCAGACAGTATGTACAGTATAATAATAAGTAATTAATATAATTGTATATTAATTATGTGAGCAATATAATATGTTATAACTCATCACCATCAACTGCCTTGAAAAGTGCTTGCTGCACATCAAAGTGAGGTCGTTCTATCAACCTGTTGGTGTGCTTGTTATAACCAGAGATGTGGATGTGGTAGATGTTGTACTTTTTGGTGAGGTAAGTCAATGCTTTAATGGTAGGTGCACCATTGTCTGTAACAAACTCCCTTAGCACTTCCCATTGACAAATATTGTTCTTGAAGAGCCACTTGGCAACAGCATCAGTATTCTTGTGCTGGAGCATGCAGAATTCAGGCCAGTGGATTAGTAAGCAATATTCCTGGATGATATACTTATAGCAACCTAACTTGGGCATATGCATGGTGTTGATATAGATTTTGCTAAACAAAGGTGCTGGCATGGCGATGGTAGGCAGCATGAGTATTTAGCAAGTCTGCTGAACCTGGCAGAGATGACAAGTCCGAATGTACCAAGCGATGTTGGCACTAATATGAGGCCACCAAAAGCATTCTAGTGGAGTGGCTCTGGTAGTGTACAAACCTCTGTGACCAAGTTCATTGTGCATAGCATGCAGGATATGTAGGCAACTATCCGATTTGATGACCAGCTTGTGAGCACCATTACAATATTATCACCAGAGATGATTGTTGACAAAGAAGAAGTGAGTAGCATAGTGGATAAAGATGGCATACTCATTGTTGCTAAGGTTTGTTGGGTGCTTAAGGTCTTGTATCCATTGTTCAATGGCTAAAAGGTGTTTATCCTCAGCTTGGCTTTGTGAGACTGGGATACGGTGATAACGTCAACTGTGGTTGGGTGCGCTGAACATATATGCAGTACAATGCCATCTCCAGCACCTGACATATGTGGTTGTGAGGAGTCCTGACAGGGTCCTGATATGCTCAAGCAGAGGTGGTAGAACGATGTGCCAGATAATAGCGCCTTGGATGCTACCTAGCAGACGGTTAGCGTCATAGTTTAAGCAAAGATATAGAAGAAAAGATGAGTCATGCAGCATAATGTGTCTGTAGGTGGCACTGTAAACAACAAAGATGAGAAAGACGAGGCTAGCACCCAACTTAGTGACAAAGTCAGATAAAGCTAGCATGATTTGAATGCTAAGTGTAACTGGGTGCTCAAGAGGTTACGATTTGTTGTTATGTATATGCAGAGCAGCTATCTTATATACTATGTGCTACCGTGTTTTCCAAAATAAGTCCATCTGCAGTGCTACCTCCTAGCACCTCTCCTTGTGGTTTCCTCTAATGGTGACCTGTCAATGGCAATTTTTTGCACATGGATGATGGCAACCAACAGCGTTATGACCCACAGCGACCAACAGTGACTCTAAATTGACTTAGAATTATACAGGTCTGCTCACTTTTACTATAACTCCGATTGGCCAGGCTGTTTCAGGGTATGGTCGGAAAATCCTCAACAGACGCCGTGAGCGCTAATGCCAGCGCTACTCATTATACCAATTCCTGACAGGTCCAGATGTTGGGTTTAAGTATATTCTGTGCTGCTGTCATTGATCCTTTTAGACTTCTGATTGAAGTGCCTCGTCAAATGGCAGCGCCTACTGCTGACTCCTTCTGGAGGTGATTGGGGTTTGGTTAGAGTTCCCTCCCACCATTGTGTTAGCGCTATACATTCTGAACCTCCCTTGTCCTTAGAATAGGTAAATGGAGTGTGCTGAAGGCCTGGTAGCTGATGATTATGGTAAATAGATAAGTCCTGTAGTATAGTAACAGAGCTAGGGCTGCTCTATATCCCAAACTGGTTACTAGAGTCTCCAGTATGTCAAGTGTCAGTTGGCCTATAATGTCCCTTGATGCGCTCAGTCTGAGTAGAAGCCTATCAACAGCATTGTAAGTGAGTTGACAACTGTCTTCTCTAAGCAGTTGAGGTTCTTGCACAATTCTTATCAAAGGGGAATCCTGGCTAAGAATGCTTGCCATGTAGAACATAAGTGGTGTGCTAAAGGTGTTGGGTTAGTAAGAGACAATAGGATGCAAGAGGACTGTGGTGGACTGTTGCTGATGTAGAAGAGGGATGGGTTGCTGAATGAGATGCACAAAGCTGTGTAGGCGGTTGACTCAATTTTCAAAGTTGCTATCATCTTTGAGATCATTTGCCAGGTCACCAGGTTGCTGCAGTTGCCTAGAAAGTCTATCCAGTCCATGGAAGGTGCTCTTAACGTGAACAAGCTCAAAGTAAAATATAAGAATAGCTACTACCCAATAGTTCATGCTAGCAGACAGCTGGATGTCAGGGTTCTGAAGCATATTCTTAATGTACTTAGTGTCCACCTCAACAATAAGGTTGTGCATGCCAATGAGGTATATCCTTAGCACTTGGAACATCTGGAAGAGTCCATAGAGTTCCAACTTTGGCTGACTGTAGTGTGATTCCTGGTTGTTAAGGATGATTAATCCAAAGTGGTTGTAGCAATGCTATTTCTGGTTGTTACTAAGGCACTGGCAAAGGATAGCCAACAGCAATGTACAAGGTGTCAACCACTAAGATAACAGAGTCAGCAGAGGTGTAGTTGATAGGAATGAGGGGCTTAGCATCTTTCAGTGCTTTGATGAGGTCGCATTGAGAGTTAACTTGATCAGGGCCAAACTAAAAGAGCTTGTTAGCATGTGTGAGTTGGATAAGATGATGGGCACAATGGGCAAAGTTCTTGACAAAGATACGCAGCATGCCAATGGTGCCAAGGAAGGTGCAAACCTCAGAAAGGTTGCAGCAAGGACTCCAATGCTCAAGGAGCACTAAGCAAAATTTGTCAGAAACATGACCAGTAGGAGTACAGATGTGGCCAAGTATCTTGAACCTTGGTGCACAAAGGAGTTTGTGGCCACTAAAGGTGCCGCTGCTATACTTCATATGCTGGAAAACCCAATTGAGAAGCTGGAAGAAGTCCCAGAGCACTAAGCATATATTGTGGTTGTCGCAAGCTGTTAATGAGTTGCCAGTCTATAGGTCCTTTAACACCAACATTGTCAATGAAGCTGAGGACACTGTAAGGGATTTTGGATTAAGATAGAGACTGAGTTGGTCGAGCCCATAGAGAGAGTGACTAGGTGCAAGGCACCAAAGGAAGTCTGAAACATAGTAAGGTTACAAAAAGAGGGATGAATTAAGTGCTTGTTGTAGCTGACATAGAGATCAAGAGGAGCGCCACAGATGCATCCAGCAAAGGACTTGGCAATGTGGTCAGGAAAGGGAGGCACTTCTGAGTGCCAGATGATAACTCTATTCAGTGGTTCTAAACTGTGGACAATATGCAAATTACCATTTTTCTTGAGTTCACAGAACCAACAAGAGCAGTAAAAGCTATTGGACAGCTCATAGATGCTGGCCTGTATCTTGGTGCATATAATCTGGCAGACCTCAGCCTCAATACCAGGCAGCAAGGGTCTGTTGTATTCAGTCCATGGTACATGAGGAATAGTAGGAATTACTACTAGCAGGAAGAAGTCAGTGTACAAGCTGCTATGCTCAGAGTCCTCTCATACAAAGGCCTGGTTCTGCTTGGCAACAAGGTCAGTAGAGACGTCTATTTTGTCCTGGATGAAAAAACTGATATTGTGGTCTTTGATAAACTGCTGTTGGCACTCAGTGGTAAATTGTCCTGTTAGTTGGAAGGCTGGCAGATGTGGCAAGAGAGTCAGTATATCAGCAAGAGAGTTGCCAAGAATATGACATTTGATTTGGAAGGCTTCAGAGAGTGAGCAGCAACAGGTTTGGTTTTAAGCACAATGGGCTTGTATTTCTTCTTTATTTGGACGCTTTTCTTTCTGGAAATGTTAGTGTTACTATAAACAGAGGTGGAAAGGGGATTAATATTGGTAGAGTAGGGAGCAAAAAGTCCAAGAACAGCAGGAGCAGAGGCTTCAGAAAGAGTGGTAAGATATTTGTCTTTTGTAGCAATTTTCTGGAAGGAGTCCGAAGCAGTAAAGTACAAGTAGGCAAGAAAAGAGTTGGTAATGTCTTGTGTGGTTTTCTGGGGAATTCTCAGTGGTGGAATTAGGTGTAGTAGAGAGTACTTCTGTATTAAGAAAAGCCATTTGCAAAATATGTATAAGACCACTGGCATGATCATATTCTAGCATGAGTGCTACATCTCTGTAATCATTGCCAATCACCTCCTCAATAGTCTGTAAAAACACTGGTGAGGCTGCTCACTGGCCTGATGTTTAGTGAATTCAGGTGTCTTGCCGCATGTGCCTTTCCATTGTTCTCAAGGAAAAGTCAGTACAGTGCATTGGATACTGGAGTTGGGGTTGCTAATGGTCAAGGTTTTTTTTTGTCAGTAAGGGTCTTGACTACTAAGCATGCCAAGACGTTGAAAAGTCTGTCAAGAAGGAGGTTGTAGGCAGGTAAACGCAGGATGTGGATCTAAAGATAGAATGTGATGTTGCCAATAGTGCATGGTATGTTCTTGACAAGTCCAAGGGATCTGTCAACAATACTGTTAGCGCTTTGCATGTTTAGGACAATATTAGAGTCATAAATCAATTCTAGCTTATTAGCAACTTCTGCAGCCATAGAGATGATCTGGGAACCACTGTCTACAATGGCCTTGACATCACTCTTGTTGTTGATGGTAAGCATGATAGACCTAATGACATGAGAGTTCTGGGCAATGGTAAGGATAGCAGGATCTTCTCTCTGCTCTAGCAACTGCATATAGATTTCTAACAGATTGACTGAGGTAGTGTTGGTGACTGGATTGGCAGAGAAGATATTGGTGCTAAGGGTAATGGGAAGGTTGGTAGTAACAGAGAATCCAGGGAGGGCATCATCTAACTCATTTATCTTGGTAACAGTGGTCACTAAGGGGTGTCAAGATACTGCCATCTTGACCTGGTTCTGGATGTCAGGAGCAATACTGCAGAGTTCTTCAACAGAGAGCATGACTGGCATTTTCATGATGTGGCTGAAGATGTGATTGGACTTCTCTATATCAAAGATTGGCACAGTAGGTTGATAACTGCCTTCAGGATGTTTTTTGGGAGCAGCAAAGTTACATTGAGCGGGTGCATGATACCTATCAGAGAGACCAGCATAAGAATGGAGAGGCGGCAAGGGAGCATTGGAAACAGGAGTAGACATGGAAGGTGGGATGGCAGATGTCAATAAAGTGGCAGGTGCAAGTGTGGCAGCAGGAGCAGTAGGCAGAGAAGGGTTGTGAGCAGCTGACATGGGCTTATAACTGCAAAGAGGCTGCTTAAACTATTTAATTTCAACACCATAAAATACCTGGTTCTTTAGCAAGCTAAGTTCCTATTCCAGCTTAGAGATGCGCTCTTTCTGAGAGAAGCTGGAATGGTTGCCAACACTGTCAAAATGCAACCTCATAAATCATCTGCTGCTGTGCTGCTTGGTCAGGATTGGGATTAGTGTTGCCTGAGAGAGTGCCAGTAACAATTTCTCCTAGGTTGCACCTGTGCTATTCATCTACCGGTTCCTGGTAAGTCTTAAGCTCTGGGTAGTTCAGAGTAATAGTGCCAGTAGTTAAGACAATCTTGCCATATATAATTTTACAAAGTATTGCAGCATCCTCTGGTCATAGTGTGTCCTATTTCACCACAGAAGTGGCAACTGTTGGATCCAGGAATGTTAGCAATGCAAGTAGCAGTCATGCTGGTAGTAATCATAGTCTCAATTAGGGTCATGGCAGAGGCAATGGCAGCATTGATAGCAGCATTGAGGTCTTTCTTCCTAACAAAGTCATTGGTGGGCAGGGCTGCAGTGGTCTGGACTGGGAGGATATCATTGGTGTGTTCAGATGGGGTTGTCCTAGCATGTTATACACCAATGCCAATACCTGTGTCAGTGCCCTTTAAGATCCATTTACCTGCCTCAAAGACATTGGCAACAGTGTAGGGTTCCTGAGGGTAGTGAGTTGAATGTACAATTTCTAGGCACCTAGCAATGTCAGGATGCCTTGCTGGAATAAGCGATGTTCCTCATTAATGTAGAGTTTACTGTTCTGAAGGAGCTACCTGGCAACCTTCTGGAATTCCCAATAGTAGGTTGAGAAGACATTAAGAGAGTAGGTACCACTATCAAAGGTGTCCTGGATGAGTTTCTGGAGTTTGTTTACCATGTATTGCATAGCTTCTTCAGTGCCAGGGTAGAGCTGAATAATTGCCGTTTTCCATTGTTCATAGGTAGCACCAACAGCTGGTTGTATGCCAGGCTCAAAAGCAGCAAACTTGGAAAGGCTTATCCAGGTTTCTGCCATGTCATAGGAAATGTAGCATGCTGTGTATTCCTTCATTTGGATGGAGTCAGTAATCTCACAGTCTCTAAACAGATATTTGAGTTCTTTGAAATATTGGGAGAGCTCATATGGTTTGGACTCATTCCATTTTGGTGCTGAGAAGTGGTTGTGTAGTGGCATGTGCTGAGAAGGCTGTTCCATAGTGACTGGCCTGCCATGCAGAGGAGACGGTAGTGGAGACAGGGTTCTAGGGGTTGGCAAAGGAATATGGGAAATGACTAGTCAGGAAAGTAGTGTTAAAGGAGTAGGAGGAGTGAAATGCTGAGGATCAGCAAGAGGCAACACTAAGGGGTCGTCTGCAGTAAAATTGAGAGAATGTGGGAAGAGATCAAGAAAGTCATCTACAGTGGTGTTCTGTAGTTTCTGAGTGAGAGATAGACCCAGTAAGGCACCAGGTGGTTGAGGAGTTGATTGGTGGGAAGGGACAATGCCTTCTGCTGACTGCTCTAGCAGGCGGTATATGCACTGGAGACATGTTTCTGATGGAATTCTGCCCTAAAGTCTCTTACAGTGGGCTCCAATTTGATAATGCCCAAAAGTAAATCAGTAGCAGATACAGTTTACGGCTACTGACCTATACACAATGTGTTGGGCATGCTAAGTTTTGAGAGAGTCCTGGGCAGTTCCCAGAGAAAAAGTTGGAGAATAACTTAAATGGCAAGTTTTGGTGGAGGTCAGCAATAGAAGTTAGTAAGGAGGCTTCGTAAGGAGATGCAGTAAGAGGAATGTGCTAATTACAAGGTGTGCTTGAGTGAAGGGGGTGCAAATATGAGTAAGTGTAGTAGAGGACATGACAAGAAAACTAGAGGTTTGCAACAACTAAGCTGTGTGATGCCTGCTATAAGTGCAAGGTGCATAGATTCTATAAACATAACTGTGGCAAGCAGGCTAAGAGTGTTCAGACAGTTGGCAACTATGAACTTAGTCAGCTCAAAAGAAATCTGAACCGTGAGGTGAATTGAGGGACAAATAGGGTACTCTGTTCTGTGGTAACTAGTGACAATGGTAAGTATTTATAGTGAAAAACAAATTCCCTGTTGCCAAGTAGCTAAGGGTCATCAAGGGATGGTAAACTGTAAGTAATGTAATTAAACATCATACATTAAACTAAATGTTGAGAAATGAAGCAAGACAACTGTCCATCTGACTGAGTGAGTGGCACCAAGAGGCATCAGGCACCAGGA
Organism: Termitomyces sp. MG16; assembly: GCA_003313075.1. NCBI lineage: Eukaryota > Fungi > Basidiomycota > Agaricomycetes > Agaricales > Lyophyllaceae > Termitomyces > Termitomyces sp. MG16. The sequence goes on from QGOA01000157.1 coordinate 35,300, forward strand.
TAAACATCAAGCCACCTGTCACAAGTAAATAACATTATTTCTAATTTGTAAGTGCTGTCATCGGCTAGCTGTCCCACATGCTGATTGATTGATGCTACTTGTCAATGCTTGCCAGTGGTGTGATGCCAGCTGTCATTCCAGCTGCTGCCAGCACTATCACTGATCAGATCTGTTACTTGCCATGCATGGCCATTGAGTAAGGCCTAAAATGGATAAATCATATATGCCAAGTTCAGCACATGTGTGGCAAGGTGTCCAGAACTGATGCTGAATCTGCCATTGATGCACCTAGCCTGTGTAGAGTCCTATCAACATCTTTTATAATATGTATGAGCATGGAGTATCTTTCTTCTCTGATGTAGGGTTGCCAGGAATTTAACAATTTCATTAAAACCATCACATAGTTTGTATTTATACCTGTTTTATGATTCTCCAATCCTAGCTAAAGGGCAAAAGGTCTTCTTCTAGGTAAATTCAATCAATCCATAATTGTATAGGTCTGTTGATCATCTGGAATGAGAAGTCTATCATTGTTAGATTCTCTCATCTCTACTTATCTGCCAAGTTGAGGTGTGCTTTCAGGGCTGCTAGGATTCTTGTGGTTTCTATTGAGTCCATGTGTGCTGGCAGCCTGTCTATAGCTTCTTTTACCATGTTTGTATTTCCCAGCATTATGTTTGATTTAGGGATATTTAAACTCATTGTCTAGTTTTTTTTATTATTTTTTTTTTCAGAATCTCTCATTTTTCCCAGGCTCATTGAGTACATATACATTTAGGCAGTTCATTATTTGCTCCTCAAACCAGGGTAATTCTAGTATTAATGCCCTCCCAGTAATTATCTCCTGAGACCTGGCTTTCTGCCATCTTATAATATGTTTGTTCAGAACAAAGGCCACTCCCATGGCATTGGGATGATCTGGATCAGAGCTCACAATGATGCACATTTGCCTTTGGAATAACTCTTCAATCTTATCCTTTTGGCTTTTGCTTATATGAGACTCTTGTATTGCTAGTATGTCAATTTTATTTTCTCTCACTAGCTGACACATTTCATGCCACTTTGTTATAGTGGATGCAAAGCCCCCACCTTTCATATTCAGTAACACAAATTTAAAGGTGCCTTGCTTATTTTTTCCCTTCCTTTGGATTCTGGGGTGTGTGTTCTCTATCTATTATCATATCCAGCACCTCTTCAGTAAGAGTCTGTGTAAGAGTCTCTTTCATCAGGGGCTGATTATGCTACAATCTATCACCAATCCTTCTCAGGCTGTCATCAGGATTATAGATGATGGTATGGCCATAGTCCTCTCTTGCCTAAGCAGGGAGTTGTCCATTACTAATATCTATATTCTATGAGTTAGTTTCATTTCTAGTTGTGACAGGTAGTGATGTTGGGCAATATACAAGTATGTGAAATACTTTTTCTTAAGCAGGATCACTGCACAGCACTGCCTACTGTAAATATGGCTGCCACCTGAGCTATAGCCTCACCCAGTAAGGGTGCCCAGTCAAGATTACCTGTTGTTTGTGAATCCAATAAATTCATCTTGACTTTCTAGCCCTTGTTTGCTAGATTTTTGTTTTTTTATATTTTTTACATATTTTTGTAAGGGTTTCAAATGTTATTACATACTTGTAGAAGAAAAAAAAAACAAGGAAGAGTTATTTACATTCATGTCTGCTGCTACTAGGGCCTGTAATCCAGCTACTACTCCTCTAGATTTCCATGCAATACTCATTTCTATTTCTGTCATTTAGAAAAGACCTATCTTCCCAACTCAATGTCGTAAATTCTACTGTTTTCTCAATTTTTCCTGTCAACTTGTTTTTATATCAATCCTCCAATAACACATATGCACAGTGCAAGAGGTTGTAGTCCACTCCTTTGCAGTTGTAGCAGTGGAATCTGAATCTTTTGTTGACTAAGGTCGCATTTATTTCTTGTATATGTTGAATGAGTATGAAGTAATTTGTCTATGTGAGCAGCAATGAATGCCTGATTCCAGAGCAGCTTACTAGATCTGCTAGTAGCTGAGCAGTCTATTGAGTCCTCACCTTTTACTAGCTTGACTTCCAAAGTCTGTAGGAGTTTGATTGCTGGTCCCATGTCATGCTGTAAGGTTTCATCTCCTAGTATTTTACCTTTGAGTAAGTCAACCATTGCTTCATTCCCTGTTAGTGATTTATGAACTATCTCTATTGCTATCTCCTCTGATTTATATATCATGTCTGTGGATTGGATGCTGAGAGTGAATCCTTTAATTGTACATAAAAAGCAGGAGGTAGGTGGATTGTAAGGAAGAAAGAAGACCAATGTGTCAGGTGTCGACATGATAGATGCATGGCTAGTATATTGTAGGTCTCCCTCAAGATGTCAGAAATCAGAAAGTGGTAAAGCAGCTTATATCTGTCACTGCTTCACCACTTTGTGTTGATGTCCTTCTCTTGTTGGAGGGTAGATAGTCTGGCCTTCTTGCTAGTCATAGCTTTCACCAATTTTTCAATTTTCTTGCTTGTAGTCATTAAATCCACAGTACTGCTTGCCTGCCAGTCCTGGACCCACAGTTTGGGATCCAGGTAGACATCAAAATGCACTTGTTTGTTCTGGCAACAAATTATACCAGGGAGGGGTCAAGATATGGATACTCAGAAAGCCATCTATGGAGGTTGAAGTGTGTTTTAGGGCTTTGGAGAGCTGGGGTGGTTGGGCAAGGGAGTTAGAACCCATATTCATTGTAGCCAGTGGCATCTTTGTAGCTGTAGCAGGTTCCTAGACAGTGCATCAGATAATCCAAGCAGAGTCTGACCCCACCCTGTGCAACAGAGTGTTTGGTGGTTGTGGAATAGATTCCCTGTTTGCATCATTTATTGGAGAGGAGAAGGAATGGATATATGTGTTAACTAAAGTTTTATCACTGTCAAGGTTCATATCTTGGATCTTGTCATTTAGTATGTTCATTTTTAATAGGCTGAGGAGCAGGGCAGCATTTATGAGGGATGGACTTTGTAGCTTGCTATCTGATTTGTCCATATTCAAGGTTGGGAGTAGGCCAGTTAGTATGTGTTTTTTCCTGTCATGAGCCTTTACCCCTTTTTGCTTTTGTGGACTAGCGGATTGGGCACATTTCTTCTGGTCATTCCCTCTCATCATAGGTAGCAGGTTTGACTGTGGTGGGTCTTGTTCCTCTGTTTATTTATCCTTGTGGAGGGTTGTTTGAATGCCCCTGGTCTCATTGTATTCAGCTGTCATTATGTGGGCACATATCAATGGCTCAAATCCTTTAATGGTCATATTCAAGAAAGTTCACTTTCTATTCTGAGAAAGGGCTTGGGCACATACCATTTCTCTCCTATGGTCTGTGGTTGTATAGCTCTGCAGCCCTTTGTCTTCTGTGTCAAAGCATATTGGAGAGATAGTTGTGGAGGGCCCAGCCTCTGCTATCCAGACTGCTTCTCTTGTGAGAGGAATGAGGTATACCAGCCAGCTGGGCTTAGTAGCCACATCAGGGTTAGTGATGCAGGTGGTGGTTTGTGGTCAAGGGCCCTCTCCAATACTTCTAATCTTACATGCCAATATCATTTTTCAAAAACTATGAAACATTGAGACACTTTTTTGAGCCACTGTAAATTGCCAATCTGTTCTATTGCTGGAGACTTCTACAAGGCTGGAAGTTCAATTCTGTAATGGAGCAGGCTGTTGCAGCCTATATTTGGTTACACTTAGCATAGCCACTATTTAGTCTTTATCCATTACCACTATTTCTATGCTTGTGTAATCACCATTCTCTTTATAAAACTGAGTCTCATGCACTTGTGACATTTAAAGATACAAGAACTCACTACAATCTTGTAACTATGTTATATTTTTTTTGCGTAACTAGCCTTAGTAGCTCTGCTACTAGACTATAGAGAGTTACCAACTACACTCTGCTTTCTTTCATATCTGGACCTCTTACTGGACACTTACTGGACACTTCTAAAATGCTTCTTGGGCAATATTGATATTTTCTCACTAGTGGAAGGAGTAAAAGAGGCTTGAATAAGAGTTGGAGATGTTTTGGCAGATGTTTAGAAGAAATATTGGACTATATCTTAGGATTGGGCCTATGGTTTGCTCTAATTCCTTTTGGACTGTCATTTCCTTATCCTCAGAAGTCTGCTCATACTGGTCTCTCAGTTCCATTCCTCCATTCATCATGGTTAGCTTTGCATCTTGTCAATAATTCAACAATATCTCAAGATTTGCTGCACCAATTTGCTTGATTTTAGCACTATTGTACATGCATTTGCTGGTGCCTTCCAACAATATATGGGTTTGCACTAATCTGAGTGACAGATGCCTTTCAACATTGCTATCATCATTGTCATTAGTATTCCCAACATGAATTGGCAATGTCTCATAAACTGTGGCACTGTTTGTCTTAATCCCAGCACCATTGGATTTGCCTCAATCAGTGCTTTCTAATAATACCTAGTTTTGTACTATTTTGTTCTACAAATCCTGCCAAATGTTGTCCTTATCATCATTGTCATTGACCCTAATATGAATCGGCAATATCTCATAAATTATAGCACTATTTGCCTTTTTTAGCACTGTTGAAATTACCTTGATTAGTGCTTTTTAATAATATGTGGTTTTGTACCATTATACTCCACAATTCTTGCTTATCATTGCCATCATTTGTAACTACTTCTATGACCAACTCTCTAGTCTCTATTCATCCTGTTCATCTGCTCTGTCTGGCCCAGTATGTAGAGATCTCTGTTGTGGTGCCCCTGGCTGGCACCTCTTTATATGCACCTGCATGATGCACAATAATATTCCATGTACATTATCTCTGGTAGATCCAACCCTTATTTACCATTACTATATTATCCTTGCTACCAATCTGAGCATCTACTTTGTTCCATATGTGCCTTGCACTTGCCTTCTGCAATGTTTATCTGAATTGATCATGAGGTTCTCAGTTTGAGGAGGCCTTTGGTGTAATCTGAGGAGATCTGGACTCTAGCTTGTTGCACATATGCTTCACATCTGCCTTTTGCAGTGAATCTCAACAATGATGCTAATAGTTGAGAGTGGAGGCCTCTGCATAATAGTCAGGCTCTGTCTATTTGATCAAGTTGATATGACTACTGTCCATCAGGGCCAATCTTGCCCCACTCCATCTATATCTCACCATCATTTCTCATTGCTTGTGTTTGCCCTACTAGCTCATGCTCAGTTATAGATAACTTATTAGAGCATCTTGGACTAAGGCTGATAACTGTATAGCTGTCTTTCTAACAGTGTATGAGCATCAGAACTTTTATTTCCTCCCACCCACCTTGCACTTTCCACTCTGCATCCATTCATGCTTTCTTGGTTCTTCTCTTTTTTTTGGAGGGGAGAGAGGATATATGGACCTCAAGACAAATTTTAGAAGGACACATAGGAGGGAGAGGACAGAATGACTATATAGAATGGAGAACAACTCAACTATATGAATGAACAGGACATATGATGAAGGAGTGCAGCATAGAATGAGCCAAGTGTAGGAATTTTTTTTGCTCTTCTGTCAGATTGAAATCCAATCTCAAAGGAGGATATGTGATTTTACAGCCTATATTTGGTCATACTTAGTACAGCCACTCTTTAGTCTTTATTCTTTACCACTGTCTCTACACTTATGTAGTCACCATTTTCTCTATAGAACTGGGTCTTATACTTGAGACATCTAAGGATTCAAGAACTCACTAAGACCTTGTAACTACATTACAAATTCTTCTCTACAGAATGCAAAGAACAAAATGAAGTATCCTTTTTTTTTGTCTAACCTGACTCTGTGAGCCTGTGTAGGCCTGTGCAGATGCCTGCTAGCAGCCTACATAGGCTAGCATAGGCCTGTATGGATTTGCAGGGCTTTGTTATAGACATCTACTGGCATTGAAAGTAGGCAAAAAAGAAGAAAAAAGGGCATGCAACCTCAACTTGTTATGGAAAAAAGGAGGGCAGAAGTAGGAGGGCAGAAGAAGTGGAGAACCTCCAGAAAGATTAACTTATAAGCTGACATGTGCTAATAAGAAGAGTTTTACTTATGCACTGATACCTGCTAATAGCCACTAACACTCACTAATATCTGCTGATGTCTGCTAGCATTTAGCAGGCCTGTATGTATATGCATGTGCCTGTCTTATATCTATTTACTAGACTGTGTCATACAGCATATTGTGACATATCAGCAGCTTTGTATTTTACAGCATATTGAGAGACTGCTTTATTATAGTGAAGCAGACTCCACTGGACATGTATCCTACAGCATAAAGTGAGCTCTCCTATAATATATGACACATATCATTGTGGTGTCTCTATGTGCCTTGACAGCAAGTGCAGTGTCTGTTGTGGAAAGATTAGCAAGGCTGTCAACAGTTTATAGCAGCTTTTGGATATGTGAGGAGATGTAGGGACTGTCAGCTATAGAATCAGTAAGACTGTGTGACACCTGGTTCTAGATGGACTCAAAGAACTTGTCATTGATGCAGTTGAGCAGGAGAATGCATTTGAACAGGTCCTTGTCAATAATGATGATAGCAAATGCTCAGTTGATCAGATTGCAAACTTTTTGGGCAGTAGTCTCAATAGGCTTAAAAGTAGGCATGTATGTAGAGAGAATTTTTCTTATGAGCATGACTTGTTTCACTAGTCTCTCACATCGTGCACTTGCTTTCAAAGTGTGATAGTATTTCTTTGCCATTCCATCAGTCTCTAGTTCCTTGTGTTCAGCTTCAGAGAGCATAGCATGAATAATGTCAATGATTAGGCCATTGTTTGCAATCTAGTTAGCATACATGTTGAGTTTAAGAGTCAGGTCTGGCCTAGTGACGAAGCAGCTAGAATCTCTCATAGACATAAAAATGTAGTGTTGAAACCACTCTGTTAAAAGAAGATCTTGAGATTCTTAAATTACTTCATGAACTTATTGGTCACACAATCAAATAGTAGTTCTGTAAAGAGCCAGTGGGCATTGAGTTTGGCCAGTTGAATACAAAGGTAGGAGGTGTCATTACTTAGCAAGAATACCAAAGGTGTGATAAGAGAGATAGATCCCATAGTATGTGTTAAATAATAGACAAAGGAGTCTTTTAAATATGGATACAATCAATACATGCTGATAAGGTGTAATATGATCAGGGCCTGAAGGGTCTAAGATTGCTAAAAGTGTGATAATGTAAAGAGAATCAGATAATTGAAATTCTGTCACAGTGAGTGCTCTGAGTGTAAGTGTATAATACAGTGCAAAAGCCTATAACCTGTTAAAACCCAATGATCAACTGACAAACACATAAGTAAATCCTCAGCTCAATGATAATTGACTGTCTGTAACTACCTGACAAATATATAAGTAAAGCTATTGGAGTAGTTATATTATTACTATAGCATTATAATATCAGTGATCAAGACTCACTCTCAGCTCAATAATAATTGACCAAGAGTTGGTGTCTGTATGACCTATATATATATTTTACACATACAATAGGTATCAGAGCCATGTATAATAAGTAGTGATAAGACTCCACATAGGCTCAGCATATCAATAGCAGGCTGTGGGCACTAGCTCAAAATACCTTAGCACATGTGATTCAACTATTTTAGGCAATATTTGATGGTTGCATATGGCAAAAGATGGATTTAATTAGTAATTGCAGACAGAATGACAGCTAACAGATAGCATTAGTTATTAAATAGCAGTGCTTAGCACCAAGATCAATGAACTATTATATGTGACAGACAGCTTGACATTTGATTTTAGCATTTGACAGCTTAGCATTCTAATTTGGTGCTTGGCACTGCTTAACAAATCAAACAAATAGCAGGTTTGATAGACTGGTAGCTTAGTGTTCCAATCTGGCACCTAGCACTGCTTAGCAAGTTGGATAGACAGCAGGATTGTAGAGCTATGGAAGCTGACTTGTAAATTTTTCTAGTTCACCACACTTTGATGATGTTGAGCTATTTGGTGACAGTAAACTTATTGTAGTATAAAAATACTTACTGACTTGTTTATAGCAAAATAAAGAACAGAGCTTCTTGCTCTCTAGTCTACTCAATTCACCTCACAATTAAGATCTCATTTTTAGTTGACAACAGTTAATAAGTCAGCAGTTGTTGATAAAGAGTTAGTTGGCAATTAGTCACTAGTTGGCTGAATACCATGTTTGCTTGTTGTTTTATTAAGTTTATAAAACCTGAATGTCTTGCATTTATGGCAGGCAATTATGCTGCTTAGAGTTGCTAAGCTTATAATTTTCCTGCTACTTGTCTTGCTGCATGCTCTCTTTACTTTCTAGGTGTACTTTGTTGTTAGTGCCTTTCTTTTGCTAATCTAGCTTTCTTGCTCATTTATTGATGTGTTTTTAAGACCTGTCCAGGACTCCCTCACATATGTACTTAGTTATAAAATTAATATCTACTTAATACACTACTGCTGCTGAGATCTAATTTCTTTTACCAAGCAAAAAAAAAGTGTATTGTACTCTTTCTCTATCACACAGTTTATTCTTGTAAACTAGCATTTTCTATTTTTTCATGATGATTGTGATAGCAAAAGTTGCAAATTTTAAAAAAATTGATAGAAAAGAGTGTTGGCATGTTATTAGCATCATCAATCAGTCAACATTATTATTCAATATTGGCCACTCACTTTACTCTTCACATTGTTACTATATGTTTGTGCTTTTTCTCATTTATCCACTAATAATGCCCAAAAAATGGTCAATAGCAGAACAGTAAACTGCTATTAACTTAGAAGTCTGTGTTGGATGTGCTAAATATATGTATATAGAAGAAAAAAAATTTCCAT
>QGOA01000160.1:0-21178 GCA_003313075.1 Termitomyces sp. MG16
TTATCACAGCTCATACTTTGCACCAAAGTTGTTATTTGGGATGAAGTTCCAATGCAACACAAAAATACCATTGAATCTGTAGATCGTGGCTTCAGGGACATCTTTGATAACAACATTTCCTTTGGGGTTTTTGGAGGGGACTTTAGACAAACTCTTCCAGTGGTTCCACATGGACTCAGGCAGCAGATGATTGCTGCTTCACTCAAAAGGGGCCGACTTTGGGATCATATCCAAGTCCACTACTTGGTCCAAAATATGAGATTGGATCAGACTGCAGAGAATATTGCTCATGCAGCTTGGTTGTTGGATGTTGGTGCAGGGAAAAATCTAGAACCTGGAGAAACAGTCAAACTGCCTGAAAGGATGATCTGTGATGACAATTCTATCACTGGATTGATTTCTTCCACATATCCTGATATTGGTCATCCTCAAAATGATCAGTATTACCTGGACCAGACTATTCTTTCTGGCAAGAACTCTGATATAGAGGAGATCAATGCAGAAGTTCTAGAGAGGTATCCAGGAGAAGAAAGGATTTTACAGAGTGCAGATTCTGTTCTCTCTGATAATAGGAATCCTGATGGCCTTGCCTTATATCCTGTGGAATATCTCAACTCTTTGAAAGCCAGTAGTTTGCCTTTGGCTAAACTGGCTTTGAAGATTGGAGTTCCTGTCATGCTTCTCAGGAATCTGGACACAACCAAAGGACTTTGCAATGGAACAAGAATGATTGTCACTCACATCAGCACTAGAGTCCTCAGATGTCATATTATCAGTGGAGATGCCAAGTTTGCAGGTTCAACTGTTTTGATTCCAAGGGTCAATCTAGATGCCTCTGAAGAGGATTTGTCCATACTATTATGCAGGAGACAGTTTCCAATTCGATTGGCCTTTGCTATGACTATCAACAAGTCTCAAGGGCAATCAGTCAAGCATGTTGGATTGGACCTTTGATCACCAGTTTTTACACATGGCCAACTCTATGTTGCACTTTCTCGATGCATATCAGGAGATTGTATCAAGGTGATTTTGTCAGAAGAAAATACATCAAAAACGACTGCAAATATTGTATAACAAGAAGTCCTTAATGGTTTACAAATGTAAGTGTGATTTTTTAATTAACTACTTATTACTAACTGTATATTTCAGCATCTAACTTGATACTGTACATATAACTTGGAATTGTAGCATTATTTCTTGGGTTTACAAATGTGAGTGTGATTGTTAATTACTTACTTATTACTAACTTTTATATTTTAGCATCTAACTTGATATTTGTTGATACTGTACTAATAGAATATATATAACTTGGAATTGTAGCATCATTTCTTGATAAATGCAAAACTCTCTATTTGTTAACAACTTATGCTAGAATCAGTAAGACATAATGAAAGTAAGATTATGTTAGAAGCTGAGTTACTAAGATACATATTTGGAGCCCTAACCGAACGAAGTGAGGTTGGAGTGGAGGCTAAGTTACTTATACATACTTGGAGCCCTAACTGAACGAAGTGAGGTTGGGGTGGAGGCTTAGTTGGGGGGGGGTTTGGGGGCAAAGCCCCCAACGAGCTACAAAATTTGTGCCAAAGGCACGAATCGTAGCTCATATACAAAGTCAAGCATATTCAGATTACCAGAGGCAACCGCCATATCCAGTGATGGGCCAATATCAATCAGTGGGCATGGCCTATCCAGGCTGCAAGGAGCTGCTACCATACCAGACACCTCTCCACTCGCAAGAGATGGAGGTCAATGATGAGGAGTGCTATGAGCGTCCAGAGGACAGCACATGCTCAGAGCACTATTATCAGGTACCACTAGCATGGTCACATGCATCGATTTCAATATATGCAGATGCAGTGACAGGACCACTGATGACACCCAAATCAAGCTGGGTGCTGTGTGGACTATCACTAGTACAGCTACTTAGCTGATATAGCTTTGAATGTGCTAAGTGTATGAGAGAGTCCCAGACAGGTCCCAGAGAACACACGGTGATGACGCCCAGAGTTTAGTCAGTAACAAATATAGTAATAGTGTTACCATACCAAAAGCTTGCATTGGGCATGCTAAAAGTGATGAGGGGAGTCCCGGGCAGGTCCCAGAGAACGTGCCTGTGAAGTTAAGATTAAGTTGGCAAAGGGGTTGGCAAGTGTCAAGCGCTAATGTAAAGCGCCTATGAAAGAAGCGGTAAGTGAACACGGCAATGGGAGCAGCAAGAACACGGTAAGCTCAGCAAGGTCTAAGCATCATTAAATGCCTGCTGTAGCTGCAAGGCATGAGTGTGTCGAGTGTTAGCAAGAGTCTGCAACTGTCAATAACTTCGACGTTGCTGACCGTAAATGAGATTTGGACCGTAAGGGAGACTGGAGTAAGGGGAGCAGGAAACTCTGTTCTTGTTGCCTATGTACAAGCTGGTAAGTACTTTTTATACTACAAGGAGTTCACCATCGCTAGTGACTAACAATCGCCAAAGTGCGGTAAGCTAGAAAATTTTATAGAGGTAGCTCCAACGGTTTCAGATCCCTACCATCTATTCAAGACCCTTAGCGATGCCAGGCGGCAGATCACGATGCTAAACCATCAATACATCACCCTTCTGTCTGTCCAAAATGCTTAGCAATGTCAGGCGCCAGATTGAGGTGCTAAGCAGTGTCAGATGCCAAGGTCAAACGCCAAGCTGTCCGTCAGTTTTTGATAGATCGTCAGTCTTCTTTCCAAGTGCTGTCATCAGTGACTGATGCCATCTGTCAGTTGTCATTCTTGCTGCCATCAGCGCTATCATTGATTGGATCTGCTTCTTGCTGTACGCGGCTGTCAAATATTGCCAAAATTGGTTAATTAGTGTGCGCTAAGGTATCCCGAGCCGGTGCTGCATTGCCGTAGCCTGCCGTTGATGCGCTGATCCTGTATGGGGTCCTATCAACAGTAGACAAGAGGTCGGTGGCAAGGAAAGTAGGTGATTGGAGGCACTTGCATATAGCTCCAAAACGTAGCTACAGGATGCTAAAAGTTGCTAAGAGGGAGTGCTAAGAGCATGGAAAAGTCGCTAAGAAAGGTGCTAAGTGTTAGCCTCTAGAATGTGATAATAAAAGGATGAGATTGCTTAGTGGATCTAAGCACGAAAGCCAAGCCATAGTTGCAAGGTGCTAGAGAGAGAGAGAGATAGAAAACTAGAGCAGAGTCCCCTTGCTTGACATGGTCAACAAGAGGTAGTCTGTTGCGTATGGTGACCAAAATGTTGGGATATGATCCCTACTGCCAAATTGATTCCTGGTACTACTAACAAAAAGTAAGTATTTATAGTAAAGAAAGTTAGCCGACACTAAGAGGTTAAGCGCCACTAGAGGGTGGTGAACTGATAAAAATGTAAGTAAATGCGGTGAATTGAATTGTATAGTAAAAAGGTCTATAATGATGCTGTCACGGAAATACTTCATCATTCTATCCTGTGAGTGCTGCTACTGGCTAAGAGCATTATTCCGGATTGACTGATGCCAAGTGTCTGTGTAAACATATAGCCTTGGAGTGCAAGTGGCAAGGTGTGGCAAGGTGTCAATAGTGGTGTGAAGAATAAGTGGTGCCATAAAAAGTGGTCTGAGAGTAATTGGAGTCTGTAGCTGCAAGTTATGAGTGTAAAAATATGAGAAAAATAGCACTGGAAGCGCTAGAGCATGGTGCTTCTGGTGGTACTAGTGGGCCAATGTGAGGTGTGGGTATTGGTGCTATCTGTAGCCAGCCACAATGCAGGCTCATCACCGCCATCCATACCATGGGTGCATCAGCCTGCGGTAGAACCATATATGGACTCTGTGCCACAAGCGCAAGACTCAGCAGTGCCAGACACACTCCTTAGCCATTTGGAAGCAGCGGGACAGCCAGTTCCTGCAACTGCATCCTTTCTGCAGGACAGCTTGGCCATTATTGTAATGGAGGGATTGCTTGACCAGATTGAGCTGATGAAGAGGCAGCACGTATCAGTGCTGGAACAGATTGACCATGCATCTAAGTGCAAAGTTTCATTCATTGAGGAACTGACTGTCAAGGTCAAGAGGGCTAGATATCAGCCCATCCAACTAGTCAAGCCTCCATGGGCTAGGATGCCATCAGCAGTGTGACCAGCATGCCCTGAGCAGCCTGCTCAGCCCATTGCCTCATCATTGTGGCTACCCACTGTGGCTACTCAGGCCCAGTCAGAGTCACTGGCTGTTGTCACTGAGCCTCTGGCAGACCTGTCCCTGAGAGACTGCACTGTCTTGGGCCCCACCTATAGGGTCCAAACCTGTTACCATGGTGCCAAGGGCACCCATTCATAGTACATCCCATGCTGAGTTGGAAGGGAAAACTCTGGCACAAAATGTGCCTGCCCCTCCAGTGGCTCAGCCACAAACCACATCATCTGCCCTGGCAAAGTCAGGGCCATCTTGTTAATGTTGCAGCTGCAAGCTGCTTCTTGATGCCTCCAAATTGGAGGTCATAGCCTTCCCTGCTGGCATTCCTGCATGAGTGGGAGAAGTCCAGATGCTTTTCATGTTGCCAGTGCTTGTACTAGCCCCACCAGAACATTACTCCATGGTCATCTTGACCCCAGACCCCTGCACACCAGAACAATATGATGGTCTGGTGGCAACCTCGAGAGGGAAAACCATGCCTGGAAAAGGCAAAGCACCAGTTGTGTCCTTGTCTGACGAGAGCAACTATGGAGAGTTGAGCTCAGAGCAGGAGGAGGATGGAGAGGAGGGGGAATCAGCAGTGGACCGATTCCAACAAGTATTGCGCAATAAGCGCATAGTGAAGAAGAAGGCAAACCACGCCAAGGAGTTGCAGGCCCTGAAATATAGGGCTGAGGATGAATTCTTGGGGAGAATCCCTGACAGCTTGGGGGTGAAAGTGTGGGGGCTGCTCGATGTCAAGTGAATGAACTTGTGCTTCATAGGAGCACTCAGCCACTGCACATACTATTTGTATGCCATGAATACAGTGCTGATGGGAGCTGATACCAACAGAGCGGCATCGTATGAATATGCCTCTGGACAGCATGCCTACATTCCAGGCACCATTGTATACAAGCATGCTCCGTGCAGTCTTCCCTGCACTCCTTTAGAGCTTGATCAGCTCTATAAGTACTATATGAACATTCATGTCCTGTGTCATGACAGAATTGTTGCATATATGCAGATCACAGAGCTTCAGATGTTCACACAGCGAACAGTTGAGGCTTTGCATGATTGAACCATGGCAGCTCCTGATGAAGAAGCCTCAATATCAAGACCTTGTCAACCCAATACAGGGTCCTGATGACCTTGCTCTTGTGGAGCGACGACACATTCTGGGGTGCTTTCTGTGCATAAAAGAAGATGGTTCTATGATGCTGCACATAATGTGTGCTCAAGATCCAGCTATGCTGTTTGACTTGGATCAGCTAGTACAATACATGCTGATCTTTGGTTGCCCTGGGCTGGAGAATACTTATCAGGGCATCGCAGTGGACCATGCTTACTGCATGCACTGGCAAACCCTCTTCAGGTTTGCATTGTGTCGAGCTCTTTGTGCTAATAGCACAGCCAAACCTGTAATCATATAGCGCATGACTCTTGTCATGGCCCATCCAGGACTGTACCATGAGGTGATTGCCTTGTATGACGCTATGTTCCCTGAGTAACCATTTGAGCCCCAACATAGGCCAAAGCTCAAAATCCACCAAGTTCATGTGCCAGATGAGCAAGCACAGAACTTCTCCAATGACAATGTGTTACATGTCCTCTTACACAACTAGATTCCACTGGACTGGGTTGACCATGCCTATACTTACAGCATGGTCTTCCTGGAACAGCAGTTCCACTCCCCAACAATGTCTATGGACATCTTTAAACAAATTGATGATAAGTGCATGGAGCGCCTTTCTACCTATGGCACCCCTCCCACAATCCTGCAATAGGATGGATGGCAGAAGATGACCGAAGAAGACTATTATTGTCTTATGTTCAAGCACTACAAAGAGAGTAATCTTCTGATCAACCCTGAGGCCAATGGCCTCTATTATCTCATTGGCATGGATCCAAATCAGGTCACTCTCTTAAACCAAATGTCGGCACATAGTACACTACCCACCATTTCTCCAGCAATTAACATTGCACTAACTGAGTCTATTGTAGTAGATTCGCCTGCAGTCGAGGGGTCAACAACCCCACTGAGGACAGAATCAGCACCTCCCCCTCCCGTGATTAATGTTGCACTGGAGGAGGAGTCAATGGTGATGGAGACAGGTGCGGTTGTGGGGTCCCTATTGGATGGGTCATAGACCTATATATTTTTTTGTTAGGTAACTCTGAGTGTACACTCAACATTTCCAGGCTAACATGCACTCCAGTGTAGCATGTAAATTTTATTTTACTCTAAATTTTATCTTGTTCCTTGCTGTTCATGTCATATGTGCTCTAGCACACTAAGATATTAATTTTATCTTGTTCCTCGCTGTTCGCATCATATGCGCTCTAGTGCACTAAGATATTTCAAGATTTAGTGTTATTGAAAGACACTACTACCTTGAGCATGGTACTAACCTTCTACAGTGATGTGATATGCATCTCCAACTTATGTTTGCACTACTGTGCATATTTTGTTTCCACTCCCACCCCATTACTAAGACCAAGTATTCAGTCTCATTGGGGGGTATGTAATGGAGTGTCACACATGTACTAGCATCAACAATGCTATCTGCCTTCAGTAGAGTATTATGTAAGATAACATGTTGTATTCACTCTAGTTCTAGTCAATCTGATACTGTGGTCTGATTCAGCACTGTGTGAAACACACAAGATAGTTCTAGCTCATACCCAATGGTTACATTACACCAGGAGGCTTACAGTTTTCAGCCTTATAATTAAATGTTTATTTTGACTTCTGATACATGTTGTGTCCCTGACTGCTGGTATAGCATCGTATCAGTGAGAATATAGGCAGAGTCATGTGACTATGTTTGGATATAGTTAGAATTGGTTCAAGTTGGTTGATCCACATCTTGACCTTCAACCACCATCATGAAACCTATTTCTCCTGCACAATGCTCTACTGTTGCTTCTCTTCTTGCTCAAGAGTATTCTCTCCATCAGATTGAGGCTCAAACTGGTCTAGAGAATTCTACTATTGAGAAGATTGGTAGAGAGTTGGAAATAGACAAAAAAAACTATTTTAGAGGCCATCCTGCTAAGCTTACTCCACATGATAAACAGACTATTGTTCACCAAATCTCAACTGGGACTTGATACAGCTGTCCAGACCACCAATTTTATCAACAACATCATTTCCAACACTGTCTCTCCTCAGACTGTCTGGAATGTGTTGAAGGAGGAGAGGTATCAGTCTGCTACCAAGAGAAAAGTTCCTATGCTCAAAGCTAGACATCAACAACTATGGCTTAAATGGGCTCAGGAGCATTGGAACTGGACTATAGAGGACTGGAAAAGGGTGTTGTGGACAGATGAGACAAAGATTAACAGAATTGGGTCAGATGGAAAGCAGTATGTGTAGAAGCTATGAGGAGAAGACATTTCAGACTAAACAGCTACACCTACTGTAAAGCATGGAGGAGGGAATAATCTCATGGTATGGGGCTGTATGGGTTGGAATGGGGTAGGAAAGCTTGTGGAGGTGTTGGAGATCATGAATGCAGAGCAGTACTGTGAAATTTTAGATGATGGAGCAAAGGAGAGCTTTCTGAAGTTGGAGATGGAGGAGGGTGCCCATTCTTCATGCCAATGTCATCTTTCAAGAAGTATGAAACATTGGGACAGTTTTTTGAGCCACTGTATCTCAAGCTGGTGCCATGCTGCCATGGCTTGCCATTGATGCACTGATCCTGTATGGGGTCCTGAGCATGTCTATTGCCTTAGCATTTATTCAGCATTTGAATTCTGTTTTCCATCCACCAATGGGCACTAGCTCTCATGTGTTCTCATCTCAGAGAAAGTTACATGCTTCTTCACCATTGTGCATGACACCTGCCCAGAGTTGGAAATGTGGACAGATCACATAAATGTTTGTATTGAGTAGAGGGCTCATCAGTATTTGACTTCACAATAGGTCTACCAAGGCATATTCTTGTAATACAACCTTAGCTATTAGTTAGCAGAGGTAGATATCACAATAGTAACATAGTAACATCCTGTCTGGACTTGAAAAAAAGTCATGACAATCACATGAATATACTTAGAGAGGAGGTGCAGGTGGAACAGTTCCCTTAGGGAACTTCCTCTTCAATGACTCCTCTCTAGGTGAGCAACCTGTTATCAGAAGGAACTTCCTCTGATGTTGACTACAAGCTAGTTCAGCATGACTTAGAATACGTTATTTTTGAAATACCCTCCAGACCTTCCCTGTATTATAACCAGCTGTGTCGGTGGCATAATATATGAGCCGTGGATGGGACAGGCTGCATCAGTCCTCCTGAGGACCCCCAGCTTTGTTCACGGTAACACTCGCCTGAGTTAGTCATTGGAGAAAATTAATTCACGAAAAGGAAAAAAAATTATTCACATTAAAAATAATGATAATTATGATTCACGTATATAAAAAAAAAGAGAGAGTCTGGAGATATGTGTCGTCCCCCAATATACAGTACTTTCTTCATCTCATGACCTCCGCCAACTGTTCAATCGCGCTGCTCAATATATAGCGTTTAGCGGTTGGATGGCGAAGGTATCTATAGATGCAATATATATGTGTGTCGGAGCTGGGACAGGCCGTATCGGCCCTCCCGAGATTCGCTCCGGCCGAGCCGGTAACAGTGATCAACCTAAGGGCGGTATTTTACTTAATCAATATTAATCCGCTCCGTGTTGTTGTCATCTGACATAAGAAGGTACGATTTTTTTTTGAAAGATCTGTAGTTCATCCCACCAAACATAGCACCACATAGCACCAGCTGAGCTGGAAAAAGTAATCATAAGCAAATACACGGGAATCGGAAACAAACATAAGTCGGACAGGTAATATTAGAAGTATTCAATAAATTCACATTATTCCCATGGTACCCCTCACGACGGTGGCAAGAGGCAAACAAGTCCAGCTTGAAGTACCAATGGAACGTATATCAAGCACACAAATGGAGCAAACCAAACAGACAACACCTCCCAGTCCCAGATGGCCTGGAAGATTTCTTCCTGTCCAAATAACAGCCATCCCAAACCTAAAAGCGCATATCCAACATATTTGACTAGACGAACGATCGTGGTACCAGAAGATGATACAGAGAGAGGGATTCCGAGCATTGTTGCCATGAGGGCGGCCAACGGGAAATTAAGAGCACTGAAAATTGATATGACGGATGATGCAAGACACAAATTCATGCCTTTGAGCACAGCAGATAGAGAACCGGCATTTTGAGTTGGATGAAAAACGAGTGCCGGTAAGGGGATTAGGGCAAACAACGTGAAGACTGCTGGAGAACCAATCTAAACAAGCTCAGTAGTCTGTCACCATAGTTGGTATCTAATCTTACCTCCCGATGATCCATAAACTGGGAGCTTGTCACCACACTCAGAAGCAAAGCGCCGAGTATATGTGTAAAGCCTATGATACCCAAAGCGACCAATATCGGTCTTCGTCGCCTCAACCAGACGTATGTCGTACCAGAATTCTTGTCAGGGACCGTACATGCAACGTCTGTCAAAGCTCTAAATCCACCAAGTATCATGGCAAGACTAATAAGGACAGCACTAGGCAAATAACTTGCAATCTTAACAAACCGATCTGGCCCCGTCAAGACATAAAAAAAGAACGAGGCATGCAGACGCTCCAGGAGGTTATTAGTTGTTCGTAAGGTGGATTCGATGACACTTTCAAAGGTCGTCAGAGTTGACGGATACAAGTAGCAGATTACTTACCGGCCAATTGCATGAAAGCCATGAGGACCAGTTGCAGGCACTGCAAACATTGTGATAGCGTCGATTCGAAATCTAGTCAAGATAGATGCAAAGGGTCTCTTTGACCTGAGAAGCAACACTCACTGGTGGAAAAGGCCATGAACACCACTCGGACGCCCTCGAGCCTGGTATCCAAACTGACGAATAACATTTTTTGCCTGACGTAGATAGGCCGGAACTTCAAGGTGTTCTCGTATAAATTTGGGAACGAAAGCAGGTGGATTATCTGATCGGGGTTGGCCAGAGTGATCGTAGACAATGACTGGTACACCTTCTTTGTGAGATACACGTTGGACAGAATTCACAAGATCTTGGTTGGGAAGACGTCCGTTTAATCCCTCTGACGCTGGATTCACTAATGTATTACCCGTGCTAGTTTCAAGACGAACCAAAGAATATTCCAAGGTGGGAAAACGAATGCCCCGGATAATCTATATTAAGAGCGGTCCAGATCACGCCGGAGGCCAGAGCCAATGGGTCTGCATTCAAATCTGAAAACTTGCATGTAAGGAGGGTTGAATGGATGGTGGTTTTGATGGCCTACTGGACTGAGAAGATCCATGGTACGCAGCAAGCCATGCATGCATGCCTTCCAAATACCCATCGCTGACGACAAACATGATGTCCTTGGCCCAGAGAGAATAACCTGATCACAGATTCATTCCAGCAAAAGAAAGATTATTGAATTGGGCGCATTACGTTTGAGAAACCCAGCAAGAGCAAGTACCGTAGCAACACCACGAAGGTTGAGGCTGTCATCTGTTTCACCGGTTCGACTGAACCAAGAGGCACTGATCACCATGGCTTCATTGCCTGATGCCCGTGCAGATTCCATAATACCGTATGCATTCGTACCCTTTATCAGCTGTGGATATCAGCGAATGGTCAAATGAAGGCATCACGAAACACATGCATCTCTTACGCCCGTAGTAGTGTCAAATGCATAATTTTGAGATGCAGAAGAGATCCCAAGCTTGCGCAATTCGGAAATAACGAATTGAGCACGTCTAGAGAACAAGTTGATGATTCAATTGTAAAAATCCAGCAGATTTCTTACTTTTGGCTCGTTGCGTTCTTGTCCCTCAATTTTTCTAGTCCGTCTAAGTAAAGGTCTGCACTATGCACGTCATTCCAATTCCAATATGTATTGACCTGTCGCAAATTACATGCCATGCGATGTCAGGCTTAGGAGATGCGTACCTGGTTAGGCTGGAGCGCGTTCTCGTCTATGTAGGTCCTGCGCCCCAATTTTGGTAACGGTATCATGAACATCCAGATGTAGCCCACAAAGAATAATGTTAATCTTTCAATGACGTGAGCTTGGGGTGCTGAGAATATACAAGGACAAAAGGCACCTTAACCGCGTCAAGCGGCGAGCAAAAAATAAAAGCATTGCTTTTCTTCTTTGTATGCGAGCGACACTAGCATCTGCTTGACGTGTTGAAAAACGATGTTTGATGCTGAGAACAACGCGTTTCCATTGAGCGACAGGTAACCCATGTTCGGCTGGCATGCTGGAACGATATCAATAGCGAACGAGCACATCAAACGAACATGACATACGTAGTGTCACACTTCGGAATCTTTTTTCTATTCACCTTCTAAGGCCAGTTTTTGTGCTTATACCGTCCATCTGGTATGACCTCGAAACGAAAACGACGGGTATCCCCTTTTTCCAAAGGCCTTGCTCCAGGAGAAAGGCTCAAACGAAACGCTCTCCTTGGCAATGTCTCCTCACGCTGGAGTTGGGTCGGTACTGAAGTTGACAGAGTCTCGAACATCACCCCTGAACATGTTTTAATATCCTGTGGGCTCTCACAGCGAAATAATAATCCGTTCTGCCAGGATAAATTCTCTCTGGAAGGTACGGCAACCCAACTCGCCAAAAAAACCATTGCGGGGTCTGGCGACAGAGAGCCAGATGACGATATCATCATAATATCAGAAGATGAAAGACATCCATGTAGCCCAAAAAACTGCAAATGCAATCCTAACTGCCTCAATTACCTCGGCCAGGAGAATTGGGAAGATGAAGGTGGGCAAGCCTCATGTTTCACGTTGAATATGCACTAATTTGTACTGTTATCCAGATAATGCTCTCAGATCATTTATGAAAGCTATTGCTTTTGAAAATGATCCCGCCCTCAACACGAGAGAGCTGGATTTTCCCGTAGGCTTGAAGGTATATCTCTCTCCAATCATAATGTAACCTCAACTCAGAGAAACTAGAACTTGGGTGCCACATGTTACGCCAACGCTCCTCTTCAAGCAAGTTATGTCATCGCATTAAAGAAAATGTTCTGAACGGATTCAATTCTACAGGTGTGGTTTCGTGATTTAGCCTTCAGGTCTGGTGTTTACAGTTGCACACCATCCGATACAAGACCAAGGCATAAAGCATGTTTTCATGTTTTTTATCTTGAAAATGTTCCATGCCTCACATGTCACATCCTAGGAGTCGCCGATATTTCAGCTGCAAGTTACTTTCGCTGCTTTGCAAGAAAGCAGTCAAACCTGCTTTAACCCTGTCAAACTTGTTGAAAGTTTAAAGCTTCGCACTACTGAACAACAAGATGCACAAGAGTACACGATTCTCGGCTTTTCTTTCAAGATAACAATATTAATGATTGACGAATGGAAAAACGCAGATTTTCGAAACTCTTTATGTCTCATCTCGACGCCGAATTCAAGACGCAAGCTAATCATAGGGTTAAATCACTTGTAACAGATCAGGTACTTGATCAAATCATAAATTGGTGCTCTGTTTATCTTGTACAGTTCCAAGGCGAACAAATCTACGGGACACTTTGCAAGAATTGTCAATACTGTTCCGAAAGGGTTTCCAATTTCTTGGAAATTGAAATCAGCCTCAAGGTTGCACACCTTTGTCTGCGCCGCCTCACTATTGTTTACATGTTCTTCAGAACCATGCAAAGCTAGAAGATAGGATCAAAGCTATGCTCGAGCCTGAAACTTTGTCTGGGGATAATCAGTGCGTTGAATTCAATACATCGACTTTCTACTTCTGAGCCAGAAGTTAAAAAGATATCTATGTCCCCAGTGTCAATGCCTTCAGGATGCTACGCGTTATACTGAGTTGAAAAGGTTGCCTCCAGTTTTGCATTTCTCGTTGCTGCGTTTCGTATATGACCTCTCCACTATGGAACGCAAAAAGTTGAAACATTCTGTCTCGTTCCCCACAACGCTGGATATGACACCTTTCATGGAACACAGAGGGAATGACACGTCTGGTCATAGCGCATCCAATCACAACATATATAAACTACGTGGTGTTTTACTGCACAAGGGTTCAAGTGCTCACCATGGGCACTACGAGGCTTTAGTCTTTGACAAGTTGTTCGTCTGTTTACTAATTCCTTTGGGTGTTAAACCTATTAACTACACAGAAACAAGTCTTGGTTCCAATTTAATGATGAGACTGTCACACAAGTTAGAACGCTGGTTCAACGCTCATCTCATAAAACGATTGTTGTGGATGGCGATTTTGACGAGAAGTAAATACAATTGGCTCGTCTTATACCAGCTGCTCATCTATGCTGGACAGACTACAACGTCAGAGAACATATGCTAGACAGCGGCGTCAGATCGAGAGTGAGGACAAGAGGTAAGGATGGTACTTCACATGAGTGATACTCCTTTGAATTACGTTTCAAGCTCGAATGCAGTGAACGAGGAAAGGTCCTTGGAGTGTGTGACTTGTTTTAGTCGAGATCTGCCACACTGACTGTCCTGAAACTGCAGATACATCACATCCAAGGATGCCTACATGCTCATATATGCACGGGAGGTCGAAACAAGTATGGAAATACCCACACCACCCTCAGATGCCATGGAGGTCATCAACGGCCTCAACGCAGCCCACAATGATTCCTGCAAAATATACAACAAGAGGTGCGCGTCCATTCATACAACAATGGTATATTTTTTTTACCAACGCACGGTAGGAATGAAGTTATGGAGGCTCGATTCAAAGAAAGGCGAAGGAGAGTAATGGGTATATATCGAAATTGGAGACCTAAGCCTACCGACACAGTGAGTCTTGTTCGACGTGTCGAATGCAACATCAATTTTTCCAGGATTTTATTCTTGTGAGCTGTCAGGCGCTATCCGCCTGGCTTTCGCTGTGTCAAGGCAACTTTGCCTCATTCATCGCTTCGGATGATTCGCAAGAGAAGAAACAGTGCAAAGTTGTCACGTTGGGCGATATCATGTGTGTTCACGGGGCAGTTGATCCTGGAAAAGCTGGAAGTATCAAGCGGCTAAGCCGTGTATGTATGTTCTTCCATGTACTCTTTTGCGGTATTGACCCATAGATATGCAGGTAGCTTATCTCGATATTGTAAAGGATACCGGCTGGTATTTTGAGCCGCAATTTACAGTGTCTGATATCTGTGTCAAATGTGTTCAACGGTCTTTCACAGGTGGTCATCCTTCCTCTGGAAAAACTACATCTCATGGTATCGCAGAACGCCTGTACGAAATAGAACACCCGGGATTGGTTGCACGTTTTGACCGAATCTTGGAAGGTACTTCTGATTACACAGGATTTTGGATATCAAAGTCTTGGGTGAAAGGTACATAATACGCATTTGCGGTGCAGATTCGTGCCTTCTCATGCATCCACCATAGATTGGAGGTTAGATAAACCCAAGATG
Organism: Termitomyces sp. MG16; assembly: GCA_003313075.1. Lineage (NCBI taxonomy): Eukaryota > Fungi > Basidiomycota > Agaricomycetes > Agaricales > Lyophyllaceae > Termitomyces > Termitomyces sp. MG16. The sequence goes on from QGOA01000160.1 coordinate 14,600, forward strand.
CACGTCGTAGATCAGGAAGATCCAGCTCCTGACTCCGATGATTTCGCTGCTGATGTCCTTTGTGAACACGGTAGCTTGTCACTCAATACCACTTCCCGCCGCAGGATATCGGCTGAAGTGAGACCTTATGCTTTCTTTTACGTAATAATCAAATTTATGTTGAATTTAAAGGCTGCAGGGCTATTGAAGAACCTATATCCCTCATGGAATCCTTTGTCGACAAATACTGAATTATGTCCCGTGTGTTATACTAATGTCCATATTTCTATGGTAGACAAGCGTGAGTTGCGAAAACAGGCCAAAGATGAGAAGGTTTAGATTGTGCCATTACTCGCCATTGAATTAATTTACTCACTGCTGTACAGGCCAAACTCAGGAACTTTTATGAACAATTACTGTCGGAAGAAGACTTTGTAGCTGAGAATGTGTCGTGTGCTGTTGTACCCATTGAATTCGCTGAGGACTGGTGGAAATGGCTTGAGCGTCCCACTGACTGTCTTCGGCCAGCACGAATTGATAACACTTGCTTCATATGTGAACACGGGATGCTCGTATTTGATCCCAATGTACCCAGCGAGTTTGAGTCCGCTCTTCTCGTTCACAGGAGTGACTGGGACATGTTGGAGTCTTTGTGAGTTAGGCTAGCTCGTGTCTACTACATATCGGTCAACCCTCATTACGCTTAAGATACTCGGCAGGACCACTGATCACCTTAACAAGAGCAACCAAACAGAGTGGTCGTTCGGACATGTACACCTACAGCCACAATCCCCTTGTGTGTATAGATTGCCGAATGCGCAGGTGAAGCCTTCGCTATCAGAAATTTTTTGAATCTGATGTAAAATCATCCAGAAAGAAGGAATGGGCGTCAGCGTATATCACCATTCGTTTGGAAAGCATGACCAACAAGGGGCAGGAAAACAAGGGATCCAAAAAAAGCGTAGTTAATTCAAGTTCAGGTGCCCGACGATCACGACGCCTGCGTCAAATCGAAGATTTCGAGAAGAAGCGTCGGTTTACAATCTCAAAGTCCACTACAGTCAAGGATATCAAAGTCATGGTGTGTCTAGACTTGTATCCGACACGGAAAACACATAGAGAGGCGACATTTAACTGGATGACAGGTACAAGGAGAGTTTAACATACCTACAATTTGCCAACAACTTCTCCACCACGGCAAAGAGCTTAACGACAACATGGCTACTGTGGAATCCTTAGAGATTTATGCCGATGATCTCTTGGATTTAAGATGGGAAAACGAGGTAATAGACCTTAACTCTGACTCGGAGGTGCCAAGGCAACCTCTAGTTGAAGGCAGGGGATTTCACGGTACTCTGCTTGGGAGTTCTAGACCAGTTGATCAGCCTACCACTCTGTCACGGTTGGATGGCAGCGAAGAAAAGTCTTGCAATGCATGTACTTTTCCGAACAAAATCAGCGCACTGAGCTGTACAATCTGTGATACGACATTTCCATGATCCTAACAGCGGCAAGGCCCATACATTCTTGCTCTGTTGGCATTACAGCATGTTTGTAAGACAGCCAGTAAAACCAGACCAAGCAGTTAAATAGGAGTCACATAACATGTACAGCATATAAGAGGCATATTGAATCAATTATATTACATATTCAGACACATGGTTGTATTGCTGTAAGTCACAGGCTGACTATGTTTCATCAAAAATGAAAGTTCGCAAAGTAATGTTATTCTACATATTCGTAGTACAGTGAAAATTATTTCGAAGCGAGTCCTCGAGCGCCTGAGCTTGACAGTGAGAACGAGAGGCACTAGAAAGAACATAGACCCTGTGATAAAAGAGTTTATGAATGGTAAACTCCAAGAAAGTAGATTGCGGCGTCGGTTTGCAGACCGATGATGGATAGAGTCGCGTTTATGGTTCCAACAGAATGACACTCACAATCATTATAGTTTACTTCCGGCCACGTCGGTTGATTGGCGGTTAAAACTATGTTTTCACGCGACCAATGAAAGGGCTCAGAGAACTAAAATACATCATGTGTAGTACCTGTCTAATGTGTACTCAAAAACTAAACAAGATAGGGGGCTCCTTTGTTCCGAACCACCACCATGGTCGGAGTTCTAAACTGCAAAAACAGATAGACACATCATCCACCTTCTTGAGCGGGTCCCAACCTGCGATGAAAGAGCACTGGAAAAGCAGTAACTAACTATAGATACTCTGAAGGCAGGTCCCAGCCACCTCCTGGAGCTGATCTGAGTTGCTCCTCAGCACCTGCCCCTGAGGCAGGGCCAAGTCGTCCCATGCCTGGCATCATGCAGATGACAGTTCAGCCTCATCTCCACCTCTGCCCTTGTCTTGTTCCTTGCTGCCTACTACTTTCAGAGATGGTCCCAGGAATCATCTCAGTGGTTTCTGAGAACCTATGCATTCTGTTGGCAGGCGTGTTGGAGGAGGTCTCCTAGCAGGCCTTTATGAGGGCCTGGAGCCTGTCCACCCACTTGTGGTGCATTAGCAAGGACTGGTGAGTGATTTTGTACTTTGGGGTCACTGCTGACATGGGCTGTAGTGTGTGCATTGCACCTGTCAGATGGTGCTATGCCTCTTCATGCTTTTGAGCCCCTCATCATGAAAGGACTCATCAGTGTGTAAGGCATGCCACCTCATCCACAAGCAGTGTTCTGTTTTGGTGCTGTGGAGGACATGCTGTGTGTCATGGGAGCAAGAGCAGCTGCTCAAGTGGCTTACCCAGAGGATGGGTGTGGAGGAGAGAAGCTGGGTGGTGGAGTTGGAGTAGGAGCTGTCAGAAGGGTCCAGGGGATGCAGACTGGGGGCGTGTCAGGCAGTGGGGCTCCACTGGCAACGTCCATGGAGGGGCCACTAGAAGGACTCAGGGAAGTTCAAACAGGGAATGTGCCTGACAGTGTGGCCCCACTGGCAGCATCCATGGAGGAGCCTGGGAGGTCTTCTGAGAGTTGTCAGGGGACTCTTCATTTCTTCCTTTTCTCACCCCTTTTCACTCCTTATCTCTTCACTCTCCCTTCATTCATTCTCTTATTTCTTCTGACATTATTTCAGTTTACTGTTTCTATTCTTTCAACACTATTTGTTAGTACTACTCTCAGCCCTTGAGATGCTCTGGTTCTTTAGCTACTATTCAGACAAGTGTGGGCCCTTCAGCACTGCTTCTAGACTGCTTATATAAGCCAGAGTTTGCCTTTCTGACTTCTAAAGTCTGGAGTTTTCCTGCCTTGTTTGCACAGTTGTTTGGTTAGACAATTTTCAATGATGATGATGATGAATTCTGTTTAACGCCGGCAAGCTACAATACTGAGCTAAGAGGCGGGCCGATAGGCCAGATGTACAGTACCATGTACAGGGAGCAGCGTTTGTTGGTATCGATGTATGTATTTTTGTAGAGTAGAACTTTCCTCATATTGATTGTATGTTAGCATGTATAGTAGCAGGTTCACGTCGCAGTAAATCAAAGGTAAGGTTAGGGTTAGTGCGGGTTCAAGATAGGGTAAATTTGAGACCAGTGATGTGCGGACGCGGGATGTCCATGACCTCCCGTGGTGTGTGAGATCCTGCTATATTGACAGAGTGAACGGTTGATGTGTGCGAGTCGAATCAGATGCGGCCCAATTCCATTGTCATGAGTCCTCCGCTTCATTGTCCATTTTTTCTTCTGTCCTGGCCGAGACTTACTCCAGCACGTGTCCATAGTGCAGTGATTCAGAGCTGGGTTCCGGCTCTTTCCGTTTACCGGGGGTGGACAAGGTCCCTGGCCGCGGGGCCCGGATATTGGGGGTAGGCGAGGTCCCCATCACAGGAGCCAATCGCGTGCGGAGGCTGGAGTACCACTTGTCTTGATGAAATGTGCTGATGGGGTTGTACGGGATGCATGCCAGCTGACAAAGATCGATGTCGATGATTCGGAGAATCCGTGGCCGTGAAGATAGAGACACGGATCATCGGTAGTGGAGAAGTGAAGATGTGCCGATAAGAGAGAGTGGATTCTGCAACCTTGGGGGTTTGAACGGTCGTTCGTGGTGCAAACTCATATTTTTCCCCCTTGTCGGTGTCTGCCGGGGTGCAAATGGCAGACGCGCAATGGAGACCACTACTCCATCGCGCCCCGAGAAGCCGAGAGAATCTGAGTACGCTGCCGAAGACAGCGAGTAAGCGACGTTTGACGTCGAATCAGACGTCGAACAAGCCAGAACAGAGCCGAGCAGACGAGACAACCGAGAACAGACCAGACAACGTCGAGACACAGTTACGAGACACGCGAAACAAGCAGAGCTCAAGTCCTGAGATTATGGGGTGTAAAAACCTGTCCATTCGTATGTTTTCTCTTCCTATTTATACCTATTTTACAAGACTTCGGGATCGACGATCTAACCCAGAATCGACCTACATCGTCGATCCCTCCCCTGATTCTGTTTTTGACCGTTAGTTGGTCTCATAATTATGAACTCTATTTTTCTCTTCTCCTTATTCGTCTAGTCGATTTCCTGATTTGTCCGACTCGTTATCTATCATGACCCTGCACCAACGTTTTCTTCGTCTTTTCATGCATACTGGTCAACCCCTCAGACCTCCTTATACCTCGCCTAATATACCTCCTTCCTACCCAACCTGTCAGCGAGTCTTCCTTCTCTACCACAGACTGGCGGCGTGTTAGATGATGACCCCATCATCTCCAATCTCCAATTCAGCAACATTTAAGAAGGCAAGGGGTGCCAACGTGTGACCACATAACTCCGCGATAGTAAGGTCTCTTCCTAGCTGCTTGATTTCCAGTCCAATAGCACAACCCGAAGAGCCGCCAAGATGAGAAGTCGACATCTCTGTTTTGTTCTTCACCTCGCCCGCTGACCCCACAGTTCTCACCGTCTGGTATTCCTCTCTGAAGTAGAATATCTTCATCCTACTTGCCGCTATTGATTCCTGTTTGACAGTTCCGTTGAGCTCGCGTAGCTGGTATGTAGTTTCACGTAACCTTCAATGGACAACGAACGGTCCTGACCATCTTAGAGCAAACTTGTGTCCCTTCTGGCCGTCTAACCAAGTCTCGTGCACCAAAACCCACGTCCCTTCTGCAAACTCCCCACTAGATAATATGTTGCTGAACTTCTCGTTAAACGCAGAGACCGCTTTTTGTCTTGCCTCCTTCTGTTTTTCGAGTGCTATAACCAACTTCTCATCCCTTCTCACCAATTGCTTCATTCTAGTCACCAGTAAATCCTCCATTGTCCTCACTTGATCCCAATCCAAGGCTTCCCATGTAATGTCGGTCATGTCAAATGCGAAGTAAGGGTTTTGTCCGTAAAGCAGATAGTAAGGTGTATACCCAGTCATCCTTGACGTCGTCGTCCTCATTGCCAACAGCCCAGCTTCTACAAACAAAGGCCACTTCCCCGAATCTTGTCCACACACTTTTAAAATTGAATTGCTTAGAGTCTTGTGAGCTCTCTCCACAATCCCATTTCTCTCTGGGTGATACGGTGCAGACACGATGATTGTAATCCTGTACTGCCGATAAATATACTCTGTCAGGTTCTGCTGAGTCGGGGGCTTTCCCAGAAAGCAATCGCCCTTACAATGCGGACTTGACCTACAGATACTCGCGTGTCTGGAACTCCGGGGCTAGGACTCTGGGGTTCAAGACGCAGACAGGGGCAATCCCAGGAGAGGGGACTCGGTCCAGGGGTTTTGAGTTGTGAGTAGCTGGGGGATTCGGGTGGGGGTCGAGTCGTGAACCGGAGGTTCTAAGACAAGACCAAGTTAGCAAATTAAAGTTGTGAAGTGCGTACCAATCTTAGAGCACACGAGTATTCAAGCATGCCAGTCAATGCGTATTAGTCAAGCAGAGGGCACGCAACAATCCAAGTAATGCAATGTAATATCAAGACTAGCGAATACAACGGGGAACTATGCTATAAGTACTACGGGGCCAGGTCTCAGGGTTCCAGGGTGTCTGGGATGGGTTCCGGGAGTCATTGAGTAGCAGGCAGGGACTGTATACTTGGATCGCGCATGTGGGGCACGCGATCAATTGGCGCGGAGGGAGCTGTGATGCATGATGCATGATGGCTGGGAGTGAGTTGCGTGATCTGATTGTTGATCGGGGCTGGTGGCGGCTGATGGCGGTCCTGATGCGTGTGATGGCAGTGTTGGTAGTTGTGATGGCAGGGTGTGTCCTGTGGGGTCGGAGGGAGGGTCCCGGGTGGTGTTCCGGAGGTGTCCCGGGGTGGATCTGGAGGGGAGGGGTCGTGACATACTTGGCCGCACCCAGGAACTCCTTCCCTCCATCTGTAATGAACGCTGGTATGTGTCCAAACCTGCATATGATTTCCTCATACATAAACTTCCCCCAAGCCACTGAATCTGCCCTCTTCGAAGCTCTAGCCTCTGGCCACCCGATCAAGCGAACGGATGTACAACGAATAGAGGACGGATGGGGGACGGAAGCAGTACCAACTTGCGCTGAATTTCTGGCGGATTTCCTTTTTCGCTCCATTCTGCCGCCATCTTCCGTAAACGACTTTTCTCCTGCGGTGTGAGTTGATGCATAACATTTTTGACAGCCACA
>QGOA01000162.1:0-10086 GCA_003313075.1 Termitomyces sp. MG16
GTAGTCGATATTATATTATACTTATTATAATATAATATTAATATTAATTACTTTACTATATCTAGTTACATGTGCTGCTTACTAAGCAGCTTATTTTTGTTGTACACTACATTGTCAATAGACTGGTCTGGTCTGATTCAGTGTTGTGTGCACACTAAGCTCTTTCAAACCCGTAACTTCATTATATTTTTTTGAATCCGCCAGCTAGGATCTATTGCCTAGCACCTGACGTCACATACTCTAATATACTTTGGATCTCCCTCTGCCAGCTGTGTGACTGAGCCACAGCCTCTAGAGGTCACCCTTACATGGACTAATATCTGTTTGATCCAATTAAGGCGTTTTAACATGTCAGGTATAGGGCCAATCCAAAAGCCATTAGCTAGCGCATTTTTTGGAATGATTCCATTGAACAATTGCTGTCTGCACAATTGACAAATGTGTTTACATGAGTGATCAATTACCAGTCCTCTCAGCTCCCTAACACAATTTGTATTGGATAATTGTTCTATTTTGGTGACTTCTGGAATGCAGAGTACGTCTAGATAATCTTTCATACTCTTGAGAGTATTCATATTGGCTACAGGATGTAGGAGACCACACACCGCACAACCTGCTTCCTCCACATATCTCTGTCCTGTGCCAGAACAAAAATTTCCTACAATATCCATGGTTTGCAACTTACTAAGCAGATGTGGTGGAAATACTACACTTTCATCTGGATCCAGATGTTCTTGTTCAAGAGGTACAGTGATGCTTTGTTCAATGCATGCGGATTTATAGGTATGTCTACAAGTACCGTGACAACAAGGATATGAGGATTGTCTCTGTTTATGTGTGCAATGGGTGATTGCCTACCATGCTGCGTCTTTGGTTTGTTTATCTGGTTCAGACCATAACACTGTAGTGTTGATGACGCACAATGGGCAACTGTGACCATCAAACTTAAAGGGTAATTCTTCCTTCAGTATAGAACTACTCAGCCTGATGCCATGCATGCAGGCCACCAGACGGATATTTTTTATAGACAAGTGGTTGATTAACTCTCGTACAGGTATTTGCACATGCACAAAGCCTTTTGTCACAGGATACGATGTGAGACTGCTGGCATCTATGTGATTAACATATTTGAACACCCAACCTACCAGTATGTGATCATGACCAGCAGATATATACGGACTAACTGCCTCTACAGGAAATGAACAGAACTTGCCACCACCAAAGTGAAGTACACAACGTGATATGTCTCTATTTGAGTAGTGGAGTATATGAACATGGTTTTATAAGACAAACGATAGACAGAGTACATTATATGCATGCTCCATAGTAAGAATTACATGTCTGAGTGCGACTACATAAACAAAGGACAGCCAGCTGTCAGAAAGGTCAACACCATCTTCAATTAAATGTACTATTACTGCAGCATTACACAGGCCATATTTTATAGTAAGTCAAAAAATACTGGTGCCAGACACACAGTCCCTCAAGGAAACTGCAAAATCGTGCCGTAAGATGTGTCCTCTGGTTGACAGAACTCGTAAAGCATGACATGTTCTCATAGTGTGCATACCAGTCCAAAATTAGCAAACATGTATCTGAGGGTATAGCAAATTGTATATGTTGATGTAACTATGAGGTGACTGTTGATTATACATTCGTTCATCTAGATAAATAAACCACTGTTTAATTGACACAATGCACAGATTGATATGCAAACACTGTAAAAGACGTCTGTATATATATAGCTGCAAATGTGTATAACATAAAAGAGCATCATAAGAGTGGTCCTGGTTTACTGCAGCATAATCACATCAGATGATACGGTGGGTGCATAAACCTATGAGAGGTGCAGAGCCACCATTGGTAAGTTGCATGCATGATACATCACATTTTGAATGCATGCAGGTTGTGTTTAAAATGTTGTGTACTGTGTAGAGTGGTTCAACAGTCTTTCCATCAGTTAAAGAGTGTCGAATCGCATTGAGTTAAGTGTGTATATGAAATGTCAAATATAGGGTATAACTGACCTGATATTATATGCATTTGCAGATATAACAAGGACATATAAACCGCACATGAGGAGCAGATAGACCCTAGCCCATCGCTTAACAAAAAAGGTGGTGGATTGCATACTAATAATCATTGAAGCATAGTAGGTTAGTAGTTGTTACATAAGCATCAGTATAGATGACCTGTAAGACCTGTTATTAAGGTTACATAAGCATATGGACAGACAACCAATAAATATTCAGTTCACATGGCATGTAAGGTTTACGATGTACCATAATGTTATATACCTACAAACTGAATATGGACATATCAACAGACATATGCCACTGTATACTATAAAACAATATTTAACACCTATATAATACAAATAATACAATGAATAAAGTTCAGTATATCAAATATACATAATACCAACACCGAGCAAACAATATAGCAATGAGGAGAGATAAGTCATCAGAAAATTTAAAGGCACATGTACGCTGTGTTTAAGCTAGGATACATCCACATTTCAGGATCCGGCATACATTATTCAGATCAACAAAGGAATTTTTTGTAGTTTGCTATGGCATTGTGCGGCAGATGCGACAAGAGTGACAGACCCTCAAATTGTCACTGAGAAGGGACTCAATAGTTTCTGTATATTTTTCTTTAGGTGAACCTCGTATATCTCACACTACAGAATTAAGGAGGGACTGGCAAAAGTTTATATATGATAGAGCCATAACAGTTGCTACATCAGAAGGTGCTGACTGAGGGAGCATGTCAAATGTGCAGTAGGGAATAGCACTGTATCTATGCATTGGTATATTTTTTTAATAAAAAATAACAAAAAAAAAAAATACAATGAAAAAACAACACACACACATATATATATACACATATACATATATATATATACACACACACATATACACACACACATATATATATACACATATATATATATACATATACACACATATGTAGCATAATAGTATAGTTTCAGGGGTCAGAAGACACAATTCTAGGACAGACTACAATGGTTAAATAAGTAAGCACCTGCTAATATGGATGTGTTACGACAATAAATACATACCTTGGCAATGAGTGTGTTCCGAAGCAGTCGAAGAAATCCCATTTGCAGATATTTTGGGCAGATCCTATAGTCGAATGACAATTAGATGGCAAAACAGTTTTCTTTGTCAAAGGTTTGTGGCCTGAAGACTGATGCAAATATGGTTCATCTACAGCATTATTAAGAGACTCAAAGTCATCATTAAAATTGTGTTCATTGCTGTATGCAAGGATTTTGTAAACGTCATCATCCTTAGGATTGTTCTGATCATGCAAGAACATACAAACAGGCATACCATGAATAGTGGTAACACTGTATATGTTGCAGACAGAGGTTAGTGTTGCACTGGTAAATCTGTTGTCTACATAGTCGATGTCTTTGATCAATACAGCAGCATGGTCGGTCAGATATTTAGAAATGCTGGTATTAGTGGGGTCCGTCAATTCATCCATAGAAGCAATCTTGATAAACGTTGGTCTAGTTGACCTTGTAATGACCAATTTGTGGAGTGAGTAAAACCAAAGCAAATCCTCTTTTAACTGTAGGGTGTTCAGCAGCAGTTATGGATACAGATTACAGTACTTACATGGAACTTAGGAGTAAACTGATATGTGCGGTTTGTACCATGAATTGCATACTCAACAGGACTTTCACCTGTCATGAATACAATGTCATCTAATACATCAATATCAGAATTGTCAAATTCCAAGTCCTGATATCATACATCATACAGTGAAATAACATAGTAATCATATATAACGGGTTACATACAGTAACATCAAGAGTCAAATTAATGAGGACATGAGGAATGTGTTTGGTAGGCCATGTCCTGTCAATATCATCACCATGTGTACCTTTGACGTTTTTGGTGGTTTTGCACGCTCATCTTTTCTTTTTTAGAGAAGAAATAGACAGCCAATTACTTGATTTATCAGATCTTTGTAACTGCACCACCGATACATTACTTTTGGGAATCAAAATCACAGGTTCTTCATCCGATGGAGTAATGAGGTTGTCAGAGAATGACAGATTGATGCTGGGGATATCAAATATATTTTGATCATTATTGATAGTGTTACCTCTACCAAGTGCAGACACAAAAGATGGACAGCTGTCTGCCGCATCATGCCCACCAAGTTGTCCAGTTTTGTTCGTTGACTTGCTCATATTGTTACTGCCAGTATTAATGTCGTCATTGAATGGTTTGTCGGTAGTATCTCGTAAAGGTGACATATGTGTTCTACAAGTATTGCAAGAATCGTCATTATTGATAGGTGGATGATATGGATCACTACCAGCAGATTAAGAAGGATATACATCTTTATCATGAAGCCCATCGTTATTAAACTCATTATTATACATAATTGCAGACAAACGGGAATCGTTGGGCACAGGGACGTTGGTACCAGAGGCGCTTCTGGTTAGTGAGGTCAGGAGTAAAGAATTGTCAGGAAAAGGTAAAACATTGGAATATACCACCATATCAAGCTGATCAATTACATCAGATGGCAAAGATATGGTAGCAGAGACATGTGAAGACCTGTTAACGAGGTTTAGCCAATGAGGTGCGGCATCCCTGAAACAAAGTCAAGTATGGTTAGCCTTACAGTCACACTAACAGAACCAGATCGATAATTGATTCTAGTACTATGAAGTATGACAGTAAAATTGGCTGCCTTATGTAAGGCAGCCAGCATGTATGTAAAGTAGTAATAACTAATTAATATAAGTGTATATTAATTAATTAACTAAAATATAATATGTTACATGCCCCCCTTTGAGACTGGTAATCAGTCTCGATGTAAAGAGGGACAATTTGTCCATGTCACTAAGTAGGTCAATGTGGAGGCACTCTGGTCCTCCACGGCTTGAAAATGTCCAGGTCATCTGTCAAAAAATACAACGCCGACGTTAACCGACAGTATGGATTGAAAAAGAGATGAGCTGCCTACGAGGATAACGCAGACGGTGGACGTGACAACTCGCGGACTGTATCGATCCTCATCTCATTGTCGGTGTTAACTGAGGATGATGAGGTGACGGGGCCCGATGATGTTGAGGCTGTAGGAGCCTGAACTGATATTGAAGGGTGAGATGGAGAGGGGGGATATGGCCCGTGTCAAGAGCGGCGTTGCCATAAGTCTCGACGGTTGGGGTTTATCCCCACCGGATAATATAGTCCACTTTCAAGGTACTCATGACCTTGATCAGATTTGCGGGCGAGTAGTGCGTGGAGACAAATCATATCATCATCCGTGGGCAGTCGCCAATCGTCCCACCGCATGATGGCTGGGGGCTCTCCATAGAGGTTCAGTCAACGATGACGTTCATCGTCAACCTCGCGGAACTGGTCAATGGAGGCTGTGGCCGCAAGGAATTGGTTTTCGAGGTAGACCACGCCGAAGGTATAGGCGTGGTCTACCCACTCGAGAGGTACACAGTTGGCTATTATAGCACGTAGCACATCAGCATCGGTGATGTTGACGGCATTAGCCGCGTCAAAGTATGGGGGTTGGAACTGGACGTCAGTCCAGCTCATGGGTTCGAAGGGGGTACTAGGGTTCGCGGCGTCGTAATCAGCGACCACCTCACGATACAACCCGGGACGCGCCAGAATCAAGGCCAACAGCCTTGCAAACCATCCGCGAGCTCTTCCCGAAGGGGACAATCCATGCGTCAAGGCGTGGCCCAGGAGAGTACGCCAGTGAATGCGATACACTCGATCCACTGCAATGTCATACACCGAATTCATCATTCCTGGCCGACAGAAGTAAAGTATGTTCTGCGCCAGCTTATCCAGATCGAAGGTGAAACATACACCTTCGGAATCAAACCCGGAAAGCGTAAAAAATGGTCTTCCGGCTCAGTCCTTCCATCGCAGGTACCCGTCTGGGGTCGGCATGACCACAATGTTCATGTGATGGGATGATAGATCCAGAGGGGGCAAAATGTGCTCGTACTCTGGTGAACACACCAGAGTCATTGTCCTATCCCTCACCAATGTATAATAGTTAATACTGATGCGCTAAAACTCGCACAACAGATAATAGGCCTCAGTGCGTAGAGACACTGACGTGAACTTGTTCTGCAAAAGCTCATAAAGCTTTCGCAACTGCTGGAGATTCATTGGGAATCCCCTTGGTGCCACATGGTTCAACTCCTTTGAGGTATGGTAATACCTCTCTCCCTTCTCTTTCTCGTGCGTCTTTGCGGCCAAGGCTTCATTGCTCACAAAAACTGTATTGGTGAGCCGGGAGTAGTAAAAATGACGGTTGAGTGCCCTGCCGTAGAACCAATTGGACCGCTCCACCGACGTCCTGCTGACAAAAACACCGAGGCCATCAGGAATACAGCCTGTGGCCTGCTCCTCCCGGTCTTTATCGACCTTTGCCTGCCAGGCGGCCTCGTGCTTCCTCCGAGCCTCCTTCTTGCGTTTCTTGTCTAAATGCACTCGGCATTTAGCAGGGGTTTCTCCTTCCGAGGGGGTCTCATCTGATGACTCCCCATAATCACTCCCATTGCTCGGTTCATTCAGACCGGGCGCAGCCAACGTTAGGAGTCGCCCTTCGACCTCGGCATCTGTCCTCGTGTCCTTTATGGAGACCGCGGACGCATACGCCCTCAGTGGTGCCTCAAACTGCACCACTGCTCCAAACCGCATCACTACTTTGTCTGCTCCTCACGGGACATCTGCTCCAAACTCCACTTCTGACAGGACCACCTCATCCTGCCGCTTTGCCCCTGACTGCTGGGAAGGTGCATGTGTTGACGAGGACAGTCCTCGTAAACTATTGTCAACCTCCACGAGCTCGTCATGTAGCTCGGCCGGACTCGGAGTGAGTTCTCCAGATTTCCGCACCCCAACTTCCGGTCCTGCATCATGCACTCTGAGGCGTTTTGCCTCAGGTTGCTCCTCCGATGACGACGGACGCTTCTTCATAGCGTTCGTGAAAGTTTTAATTGTATTGTCGTTACGCTGCTGCAGCATAACGATCTCATCAAGCAGACCCATAATCACCACCTGAGCCACTGGATCCGCTAAAAATGCGGACTCTGGTGGCACTCGCTGGCCGGCAGATATGAGGCGTCTCCAGACTGCCTCTGCCTGAGGATCCAACACCTCCGATGGCGTCCCAATCTCCTTTCCTTTCCCTTTCTCTGTGTACAATAAGCGCCGCGGAGATGGTGCACGACAAGGTGACGGAGATGCTCGTTGGGGTGGTGTTTGAGGTCGGGGTTGACCTCGAGTCTGCATCCTCACTGACAGTTCATCCCATCTGCGCCCTACTACATCCCGAGGCCCACCTACTCATGCCCCGGTACTCCTCAGAGGTGATCGCCTCCGGTCTCTTCTATATGTCTCTCGTGGGGGTGGCGTCCTCTCTCGTTGTCGTCGAGGTCGCACCACCTCACTCTTTCCTGGCTGTTGACGCCCCGCATTGTCGTCCACATCCATGGGTGCTACCTGTGGCGCAGTTAGTGCTTTCTCATCCGAAAGGAGTGTACTTGCACTCTGGGTCTGCGTCTGCTGCATCAGCATTGGCATACCCCACATAACCTGTCCTCCCATCTGCTGTCCAGGACCAGCTGGTCCTGGGAAGTATGGCATCTGGAAAAACAGCAGATAAAACTGCGGAGGTTGTCCAAATTGGGCTGGGTTCTGCCCAAACTGGGACACCACTGGATACAATGCCACAGTCGGCGTCGTTACAGGCTGCTGAACGTTTTGCTGGGGGCGATCCCCTCCTCCTCCAAAACCCTGTGGGTTCTGAGGCTGCTGCTCACTGGTCGTACGCTGGTAAGGGTACGACATGGTAATACAAAAATGTCGACGTCTTGGTGGGAAAAAACACACTAAATTCCCCATCATCAGGTTACATAACCTGATCCGAACGCCAACTCCGCATCACAATCCGCATTATCTCATCAGATAGATCAATCTCCATCTTATCTATCCAGAACAACCGTGATCCGATCCGGATCAGACACTCAGTTGATCCAAGCTCCGACTGATCCGGCCTACATCTTATCACTGCCATCAATCTAAGCATGTGAGCGCTTAGCAAGCTGATTTGGGCGCTTCACACCCTGCAGTTCTAAGTACTGATCCAGCGCTGCCAACTTGGCACAAGTGTGATACGACTCCCATGTCGTATCACCCGCACTCCATCGTACCTTGAATTTGAGGTGCGTTCCTCCCTGCCACCGATGGCCTAGAATATCCTCGACGAACCATTCCTGTTCATCACTGGCACCAAAGTCATATGGCTCGGGCGTCACCCGATTAGGGAACATAGCATCATCGCTTGCATTATATCGCCTAAGTAACGATACATGAAACTTAGGCACAATCCGACGTGCTTGCAGAGCTGCAGGCAGCTCCAGAACATAGTTCGATGTGCTTGGTTCCGCAACCAAGACTTTGTATGGTCCAATGAATTTTGGACACAACTTCCTCACCCTTCCTTTCGGAAGATTCAAGTTTTCCGTCGACAGGTATACTAACGTCCCAGGCGTTAGCTCTGGTTCCTCACTCCGCCTATCATTTGCATGGCATGCCTGTATAACACACGCAGCAATGATAGCATCATGTGCATTGGCTAGATTCTCCAATGCTTGCCGTGCAAAGTCCTTCACCCCCTTGTGAACGACTCTATCCGTCCATAGTTCGCGCAGCATGGAGGGCATGTACCCTCCATTGAGCTCGAATGGCGCATATTTTGTGGTCTCTGACACACTTGCATTGATCGTGAACTCGGTTAGCGGTATCCTATCTACCCAGTCGCGTTGGTCCGGTCAGACCACCGTACGAAAGATCTGAGCAATACTTCTATTCGCTCGCTCTGTCTGTCCATCTGTCTGCGGATGAAACAATGTAGACATGAGCAACTTAGCTCCCAAGAGCTTGTGGAGTTCTTACCACCAATGAGATGTAAACTTTGCATCTCGATTGCTCACGATTGAACTTGGAAGGCCATGTAGCCTTACAATCTCCTTCAAATAGAGCCAGGATAATGCGGATGCAGTAATGGTTGTGTGCACCGGTATCAAGTGCACCATACTAGTCATTCGGCAAATAACCACCCAAAGGTAGTTATAACCTTTGGACTCGGGGAATGGACCAACAAAGTCCATCCCAATGGAGTTCCACGGCTTCGTCGGAATGGGCAAGGAATGCAACTTCCCTGCTGGCTTCCTATTGCTGGTCTTCGACCACTGGCAGACCTCGCAGGTCTGGCAGAACTGCATCACTTCTTTCTGCATCTGAGGCCACCAGTACCATTGCCTCAGGTATTCCAGTGTTTTGTTGGTCCCAAAGTGACCAACAACCTCATGCACTTGAGTGACGACCTGCGTGATTAATGTTCGGTCGCGTGGTAAGCACACCACGTTGTGCCCTCAAACATTTGTTATCTGGACCAGTCCTTTCTCATCCACGCTGAAGCATGGGTGGGAATTTGCGTTCTGCCAGAGTTCTGTGTAGAACGCATCGCGGCTATAGCCCCTCAGTACCTTCCAGAGGTACTCATTGGTTTGAGGAACAGGAGGGTTACGATACTCTCCTGTAGGCGATAACGCATCAGCGAGCGTAATGTTGTGGCCATACGGTCCACGACTGCTCCCAGTCCCATCCTGGCGTGGCATTGTCGCCTCCTTTGGCTGAGCCTGCTCTAATTGCTCAGCTTCTATGTCTCGCCCCTCTTGCCGCTCCTGCAGTCGTCGACTGTGTCGCAGCTCGGTTGCTTGCATAGCACGAAGCTCGACCACATGCTCCTTCACCTCTTTGTAGCAATGGTACGGAAGATCATTGCCCTGTGGATCAATACAAATATCCGCATTGACATAATCATGCATATCATGGTGTTCACCAACTCTATTGCTCTCGAAATACCTCGAGAGACAGTTGGCTACCTTGTTCAGTTTGCCTTTGACATATGTGATGTCAAAGTTGTAGTGAGACATATAGTCAATCCACCGGCGTTGCCAGGGGGACAACGTTGCTTGAGTTTTGAAGAACTCAA
>QGOA01000163.1:0-10090 GCA_003313075.1 Termitomyces sp. MG16
GCCGCTAGAGGGTGGTGAACTGATAAAAATGTAAGTAAATGCGGTGAATTGAATTGTATAGTAAAAGGTCCATAATGATGCTGTCACGGAAATACTTCATCATTTCCCCTTGTAAGCGCTGCCACTGGCTAAGAGCATTATGCCAGATTGACTGATGCCAAGTGTCTGTGTAAATGTATAGCCTTGAAGTGCAAGTGGCAAGGTGCGGCGAGGTGTCAATAGTGGTGCGAAGAATAAGTGGTGCCATAAAAGTAGTCTGAGAGTAATTGGAGTCTGTAGCTGTGAGTTATTAGTGTAAAAATATGAGAAAAATGGTGCTGGAAGCGCTAGAGCTTGGCGCTTCTGGTGGTACTAGTGGGCCTATATGAGGTGTGGGTAATAGTGCTATCGGTAGCCAGCCATGATGCAGGCTCATCAACAGTTGTGAATTATCTAGTATGGCAATCTGACACAAATTCGATGTAACAGCTCTTCTGTTAACTGCATGACCGCATGGACAGTGCATGTATGACGTGTATACATTTTGCCTGTATGTAAGCAACTCTTCAATCATAGCATGAACACTCATTAGTTCACCATACAAAAAATTTCTTGGATTGCGATTGTTCATACGATTTCTCAAATCCTCTCTTGCATCCTCCAGTGTGATTTTACTTTCATGCGTTGATAAGAATCTGCTCTCCATGCTTCGCATAATTGATGTCCCAAATGATCAAAAATTCATCGACCATAGTGACATGTCTTCTTGCCACATATTGTACAATATAGTTATCACTGCGTCATATGCACAACTGTTGGCATTCCACTTAGTTCCAACCAGTCCTCCACATCTGTCCACATTTAATTCCTGTTCACCGCTTATAATATGTTTCAAAATTTTCAAATTGGGCAAACCATCGTTGTGGTTTCGGTTTGTTTTGCTGGGTATTGGTTGAGTATGCACTATGGGCTGAGTTCCCTTAGCTGGAATAAATCTGCTTTTAGGGGACTGCGGTAGCTTAATAGGTTTATCTTTACTAGCAAACTGCCATTTGATATCTGGGAATGATGCGTCATCGTAAGGGTCCTTGTCACTCCACCGTAAGGCCGTATGAAGGTTAGAGGGAATGTAACCTTTTCGTTTGCATTGTCTAAATGAATAGATTAGACCGGCTTGTCTAGGTGAATCGACAAAACCTTTGGTTATTTCATCAAGCAGTTCCAAATCATAAAATTCCCTGCACAATGCCCCACTCACTTTGCCTTGTATTTTGTTCGCATCAAATCCTCAGATGATGAGCGTCCCTGCAGCTGTAGCGCTGCAAGATAGTGCAGTGTAGTAGGCTTGGTGCGATTGACACTTGGTCAAGTCTACCGGATTGTAAGGTCTAGTTTTTCCTTGACTCGCGTAATCTGTCATGGTGTAGTTTACCAATACCTCTACCTGTGATCGAGACAAAGACATGCTGTTGTCACTAGGGAGTCTACATTTAAGATGCACGCTTGTACATACAATTGGAACCACATTACCAGGAAGTCCATTGATTTTTACTCTTTGCGAAGGATTGTTGAGTAGTACAAATAAGGTATCCAGCATAATTTGTCTGGCCGATCCGATGTAACTTTTCCAACCATACACGAAACCTTCCTGTCTGTTGGTGATGCATAATTCTGTAGCTGCATTATTCTTGATTATAACAGGCAAGCCTACACACAACAACAGCTTTCCTATGACTTGAACGCTGCAAGATGATGGAGGTTGGTCCCACAACACACGCTGTATAGTTAGAGGAAATCTCGTGGTTTCTTTAGAGTGCGTGTAGTTAGATAAATGGGTTTTTGTTGTATCGCCATCTCTGGATGACAGACTATCTTTGCTGTAGAAATGCACTAGTTTCTGACGGCTCTTGCTTGCAAATTGAGTACTTCCTATAATATTAATAGCATCTTTGTCTACGTTTTGTGCGGTGATTATAAAAACGTTTCTGAACTGTTTATTGGATATAGATGGGCAACTATTAGAGATGGCCAATGATCTGCTCCTGAGAAACTTCACATCTTCTTTGGTGCATGCTCTATACCTCATGTTTTCGAGAGCGGTATGCAAAGCCACATCCTCTGTAGACTGATTTTTCTGCCTCATATTTTTATGCAATATGACAATGGTTGTTACCTGATGCCATACAGCCTTACCTATGGCAGACTCCTAATCCTTCAACGTTTTGGTATTTAAACCTACAGTTCTACTATATAACGCCGATCCTTCATGCCCAGCGACAGGAGGTAACTGAGCAAAATCATCTGCAAATACCATGTTCATACCACCAAAAGGGATATCTAGTCTACCGGACAGCTGAGCCAGTCTTGCAAAAATCTTGTACAAGTCTCAACACAATAACATAGATACTTCATCAAAAAACACGTAATCAACACCTAGTAGATGAGTTTTAATTTGAGTGAGTTGTTTCTTTGATACACCAACTATATCGTTAATGCTGAACATCGAATGATATGTTGAGCCACCTATAAGCGATGCAGCAGTGCCGATAGGTGCAACCACAGCCAGATAATATACCTCTTCTCTAGCTTCAAAATACTTGATGAGGGCTCAGAGCACCTGGGTTTTTCCAGTGCCCCCCATTCCTCCCATATACAATTTAAGTTGCTCAGGCATATATGACATTGCATGATTAGCCACAATGCAGAACACTCTCAGCTGGTCTTTGTTCAGCCCATAGTCTGAAGATATAATAGCGATAGTAGGTTCCCATTTATCATCTACATATATTTTCTGAAGATATGTCCGATCCACTATGTCAACATGGCCCGGTAGTTCTGATATGCTGCCTAGTAACTTACCACTGCATGCAGGTATGCTGGAATGTTAGCTCTTTAGCACCTCATCCCGCTTTACTGTAACAACAGATTTCCAGTAAGACGAGTTACATTCTTTATTCATAGGTTCGACAACGTCGATTTGAGGAAACACCTGGTCCATTATGGGATCTCTCCATCCCAGATTTGCCATAGTTGCTGACATTTGCAGCATATCAGTTCAATGTTTTAATTCTTTCTTGCCAAATACAGCGGATGCTTCTTCATCAACTCCTGCGATAACATCATCCATGTCCTCGAAGTTTTCAGTTTCGTCTCACTGCATCATGTCAGATAGTTTGTCACTGGTCAGCATTGAATTAGTAAGATATACACCTCCGCTCTTCAGCTGAGCATAAAAGTTGTTGGCCGCATCTAAGCACTCATATTGTATGTTCATGTTCTTGAGTAATGTGAGTTGACGCCTATTGAAGGTTGTAGATTCAAAAGCTGAATCCCACATTTCTCCAGTACTTTTAAGATCATGTCCTGTATGCCAAGGTTTAAACAGCATTAACATGGTCGCACAATAGTACTCTCTATCCCCTTGATCCTTCCTAGGTAAATTTCCGCCTACTAAATTAGAGACACGCCTACATAAGAGAGGATACACATAAGTACCATAAGTGTTGGAAAGTGGATGACTAGTTGAAAATTTAATAACTACTGAACCCTGCATATTTTTCATTATACCAAGTGATATGTTGTCATCATCGACTAATATATTACGCATTCTGTTGGTTAACTTGACTCTTTTACATCTCGACAACCACTTGTACAAAGTCATTTGGTCCAACTCTGGTCCTCTGAAAATATAATCAAATACAGGCAATAGCCCTATCATGCGTCCTCATTTCTTAATTATTGCCAACTTATCGGAAAACTTGTCACATAACTGGTCAGCAGCATCGTCCACCCAAGGACGTCTGGCCTCTCGAATGAAAGTAGGCCAATACAAATTCGAGAAGTTATGGTCAGTATAATGATCAGGATTGCCTAATAGATACATGCAAACTATTGGCGATCCCATTTCCATTTTAGCGCTAAGAACATTAGCTATCTTGGTCATTAGTGTGCAGGCTTTCTCTTGACAATTAAGTGGACCGTTCAGTATATCTGAATGTTTAGTGAATATCGAAGCAACCACCTCAAACACAGTGCATGTTTTGAGGGTGGGCTTCATAACGTATTTAGTGACGTACAACAAAATAGTCTTGATGGCCATCCCAGAGCAGAGGCTTGTTATGTCAGTATTGCATCAAAACAGGTAAGTAAGAGGACTTGTAAACGTATTGAGCTATGGTTCTGTCTTCTGCATGTTCAAAGCACCAGTAGTCGGATCAACTTCTGTGTGCATGTACAATGGACGAGGGAATCTTGCTCTACATTTACCCCATGGGTTATCAAGACATCCTTTATGTTCCTTATTTTTTTTCTGTATGCCATTTTTGTCCTTAGTGGAAGTATATGTATGTATGTTTGATCAGTACAGCAGATCATCCACCGTATGACAAAAGCAATCCTACCACCCTGCTGCATTATCACATGCTGTGCACAATGAGCATTCTTCTTTGCAAGGAATGGATGGCTGTTCTGGAAGCAACCTAGTGGGATCCGTATATCCCAGTGCAGCTTTATTTAACAATATATGCTTTTCAACGTCTTCCAGTGCTCCAGTCAAGAAATTGCCTCAATATACTGATTCTAGATATTCTACGATAGCCTTTTGAAACTCTGATGATGGGTCCATGATTTTTTCCCTGACTTCATCCAGAGTTAACCCTCCCCAAATCCACAAAAGCATGTGTAAATGGAGGGTAAGCCTACCTTGTTGCTCCATGGTACCGTAGTATGCCAAAGTATGCCCATACAATCCTGGATTATCTGAGTTGGTTCCTAATACGTGGATTATGAATGCATTTATCATAAAATAAAAGAAATGTGCGCTGGCAACAGGATTCTTGGATATAAGATGGTAAGCATTGTCCGAAGTATAGGGCACAGACAGCGTGAAGGACATCTTGCTATCTGCATAATAAAGACATATAGGGTGTTTTATATCGGCAGGCAATAAGGTGATATACCAAGAAGGAGCACCTTTGCTTATGACAAGGGACCAGATCTCATTCCGCATGTGTTTTTTGGAAACAGCAGACCCTTTGACACCGCCAGAAATTACATCCAAGTCATCTATTACACAGAAACAAGTTTTTTCATCCTCTGTAACCGGCTTCACTATATCTCCAGCTGCCATTCTTTGTGAAAGGTCAGAAAAGACTTTTGGATTGACAGTTGTAAGACGGTCAGATACATTGTTAAAGTTTGCACGTTCTGTTGCTAGATAGCCTCCACTAGTAGCAGCCTTTACCTGTTCATGGCTGAAAGCAGCGAACGGGAATCCAGTATCTGTTTGAAAGCATTTATCATGATACATAAGCAAGTTGGCTTTATGAGCGCACACTGATATACCGCACTTGTTACCGCCTATGCCACCCAGACCATAGGGGAACAGCCAAGGAAACATTTGCGGATACAAATCTGGATTGCCAAATGTATTCTTGGGGTATGTAAAATGTCCAATATGCAGAGCCTTTCCGTTAGACATCCAATATTGCATTGCAAGGCCTTTAAGTTCGTCCGTAGTCTTGGCTGATAAAGCATCATCTGTGAGGCCATGGACAACAAAGAGGCAATCACCCATGTTGACACCAGTCTCCTTATTATCTTCATGTACTGGTGGGTCTATCATACCAGCCTCATCAGCGCTTTGACGATAAACAATGGACACAGAAAGAACATCTTCAGGATATCCCTCTAAGTTGCTGTATGATATTTCCAGATCGCTATATGAAGAATAGTTAAGTTTGAGCCATTCTAATGCATGCTGAACATTCCGTCTGCTCACAAGCAGAGGTAGCCTCTGTAACTTCTTAGCAGATGGCTTGCAAGGACCAGAAAATAAAATTGCGATCATGTCATCAAGGTCAGTTACAGGAGGTGGAAGGACTTGATATACCTTCTGAATAGGTGACTCAAAAGCAATAAGATGCACCTTCATCTTGCTCAGACCGGAGGCTGAAACATGAGCGTAACACAAGGACTTTCTTATCCTAGCGACTAATATCTGTTCAATCCAATTAAGGTGTTTTAACACATCAGGTATAGGGCCAATCCAAAAGCCATTGGCTAGCGCGTTTTTTGAAACGAGCCCATTGAACAATTGCTGTCTGCACAATCAACAAACGTGTTTACATGAGTGATCAATTACCGGTCCTCTCAGCTCTCTAACATAATCCGTATTGGATAATCGTTCTATTTTGGTGACTCCTGGAACGCAGAGTACATCTAGATAACCTTTCATACTCTTGATTTCATACTCTTGAGAGAATTCATATCGGCTACAGGATGTAGGAGACCACACACCACACAACCTGCTTCCTCCATGTATCTCTGTCCTGTGCCAGAACAAAAATTTCCTACAATATCCATGGTTTGCGACTTACTAAGCAGATGTGGTGGAAATACTACACTTTCATCCAGATCTGGATATTCTTGTTCAAGAGGTATGGCAATGCTTTTTTCAATGCATGTGGATTTACGGGTATGTCTACATGTACCATGATGACAAGGATATGAGGATCTTCTCTGTTTACATGTGTGATGGGCGATTGCCCACCATGCTGCGTCTCTGGTTTTTTATCTGATTCAGACCATAACACCATAGTGTTGATGATGCATGATGGGCAACTGTGACCATCAAACTTAAAGGGTAATTCTTCCTTCAGTATAGAACTACTCATACTGATGCCATGCATGTGGGCAACTAGATGGATATTTTTTATAGACAAGTGGTTGATTAACTCTCATACAGGTATTTGCGCATACACAAAGCCTTTTGTCACAGGATATGATGCAAGACCACTGGCATCTATGTAATTAACATATTTGAACACCTGCCCTACCAGAATGTGATTGTAAGCGGCAGACACATACAGACTAACTGCCTCTACAGGAAATGAATAGAACTTGCCACCACCAAAGTCAAGTACACAACTCAATATGTATCTCTTCGAGTAGTGGAGTGTACAAACATGGTTTTGTAAGACAATCGATGGATGGAGTACATTATATGCATAGAGACAACTCATGTGCTCCATAGTAAATATTACGTGCCTGAGTGCGAGTACATAAACAAAGGATGGCCAGCTGTCAGGAAGGTCAACATCTTCTTCAATTAAATGTGCAATTACTGCAGCATCACACAAGCCGTATTTTACAGCAAGTCAAAATATACTGGTGCTGGACACACAGTCCCTCAAGGAAATCGCAAAATCGTGCCGTAGAATATGTCCTCTGGTTGATAGAAATTGTAAAACACAACATGTCCTTGCAGTGTGCATACTGGTCCAAAATCAGCAAACATGCACCCAAGGATATAGCAAATTGTATAGGTCAATGTAACTATGAGGAGACCGTTGATTGTACATTTGTCCGTCCAGATAAACAAACCGCCATTTAATTGATACAATGTCTAGTTTGATATGCAAACACTGTGAAAGACGTCAGAATGCATATAGATGCAAACACATGTAACGTAAAAGGGCAGCATGAGAGTGGTGCTGATTTACCTCAGCATAATCACATCGGTTGATATGGTGGGTGCATAAACCTATAAGAGGTGCAGAACCACCAGAGTTGCATGCATGATACATTGCATTCTGAATGCATGCAGGCTGTGTTTGAAATGTTGTGTACCACATAGTGTGGTTCAACAGGCTTTACATCATGTAAAGAGGGTCTGGTTTGCATTCAGTTTAATATGTAGGTGTAACATCAATTAATAGGGTGTAACTGACCCAATATTATATGCATTTGCAGATACAACAAGGATGTATAATCCGCACATGATGAGCAGATAGACACTAGCCCATCGCTTGACAAAAAAGGTGATGAGTCGCATACTAATAACTTGAAAGGTGGTATTTGTTACACAAGCGTCAAGACAGACAACCCTTTAGTAAGACCTGTAATTTATTGTTACATAATTATTTGTATAGACAACCGCTGAGTATACAATTCATATTACTTCAACGTATTAGCAAAACACACAAATATTTACATTAGTATACAGATACAAAGACAATTTTTTTTTTTGATACGCAAACTATTAAGCACAACAGATGACAATAATATGGGGTCAGGGGTCAGATAATGTAATTCGGGGACGGACTACACTGAATAATTGATTAACCATCTGATAATATGGACGTGTTCCAATTATAAATATGTACCTTGGCGATGAGTATGTTCCGATGCAGTCAAAGACGGGCGATTCCATTTGCGAATATTTCGAGCAGATCCTGCAGTCAGGCAGATTGGCAATCCTTTCCATTGTGAATGACAAATCCTATGCAGGCCTATCGTGTATACATTTGCAAACCGCCATCCGAACTGAAGATGTATCTAGCCCTTCAATCTCACCTTGTATTCCCGATGCATGAGCGGCTCTCTTAGGTAGTATAAGCACATGAGCATGATGAGCCAAAAACACGGAGTAAATAGCCTGGAATGCCTCGTAACCGTTCAGAGTATCACCAGGCCTGTTAAAGGTATGATGCAGGAAGTACCAGTACATGATTTTGCAGGCCCTCAAGCAGTTTTTGATAGATGACTCAAATGCATGGACGTCCATATCGAATGGGTAGTTTCAATTAATAAGAGCACTATGCAATTTGAAATAATTGCATAGCAAGAAAATAGACAAGGCACCTTCCCAGGTATCCCAATCTGGCACATGATGATACTCCTGGTCTAAAAATAAATGAATAAATAAATAAAATTAAAAAAATAAAAAAATAAATAAAATACATTTAATAAACTAAAAATTAGAAGTCAACGTCAGGTATGCTTACCTAGGTCACCCTCAAAAAGTTTATTTGTATAGTGGTAGTAATGCGCAAGCATGCAAACCAGTATAGAATGAGATGCCGTTCCATGATCAGCATTTGCAAGGGTTCAACTACCCACAAAATGGTGATATATCTCAATAACAGAATCAGCAAGAGTGGTTGCTAGATAATAATGACCTCCAACACATATGGAAGGTACTGGTGTCATGACACAAAGTGGCATGTTAGAGTGCACAATACTACGGGAACAGTCATATTGTCTATGCAGCAATATAAGGGCACCACTCAGATGTCCGGTCACCAGTGAGGGCATTGGGTTTGGCCCTGAGTCATCTCAGGTGGTACTGGATCGTGAAGTTGTACTCTGAGAGGATTTCAGACCACTGGGCCTGTCATCAGCTAAGTTGCTTGGTCGTGGTGAAGTACTGCAGGTTATTGTGATCCGAGTAGACCTGGATCCAGTGCCGGGCTCTCTCGAGGTAGGCTCGCCATTGTTTGAAGGCTTTGACAATGGTGAGGAGCTCCTTGTCATAGATGTCGTAGTTGAGCTCAGCATCGATCATAGACTGGGTGTAAAAGACGACGGGCCAGGGTTCCCCACCGTCGGATCCCATCTGCGAGAGAATTCCAGTGATGGCATAGTTGGAGGCGTCGCATTCCAAGATGATTGGGAGGGCAGGGTCGTAGTGCCGGAGCATGGAGGCTGCTGTGAAAGCCTCCTTGAGCAGGTTAAAGACGTTCTGGCACTTACTGTCCCAGTTCCAGGCGACATCCTTACATATGAGCCGGTTGAGGGGTTTTGTGATACTGAAGTAGTTGTCTATAAACCTCTGGTAGAAGTTAGCAAAACCCAAGAAGGATTATACTTCCTTGACATTCCGGGGTTGCAGCCAGTTGACGATGGCCTCGACCTTGTGGGGATCCATGTGAACGCCATTCGGAGATATGATAACGCCGAGATACTCAACCTCTTCCATGTGGAATGAACACTTCTTGGGTTTGGCATGGAGGTTGTGCTCCTGGAGGCATTTAAGGACTTGCCGGACATGCTTCTGGTGGTCCTCCCTTGAGTTGGAGTAGATGAGGATGTCGTCCAAGTAGACGATCACAAAAACGTCGCTCATATCGTGGAAGATGTCATTCATAAAGTATTGGAACGTGGCAGGGAAGTTAGTCATTCCAAAAGGCATCACAAGGTACTCAAACAGACCATACCACATGCGGAACGCGGTTTTCCACTCATGTCCTGGGGCGATGCGGACGTTGTTGTAGCCAGAGCAGAGGTCGATTTTCGTGTAAACCTTGGCACTGCAAAGTCAATCAACCAG
>QGOA01000167.1:0-11627 GCA_003313075.1 Termitomyces sp. MG16
GCGTTCTCCAGACGGCCCTTTGTTATTTAGAGGCTATTCGTGCAAAGGTCCCCGAATTGGTTCGCGCGGAGAAGGCCGGTGAGGGAGCTCAAGGCGAAATAGATCGCAGTGACTGGATCACTCCAGCGACTCCTGAAGAACTCGAACGTGAACGCGAGTATATGGACTCTGACACAGACATGGTCAACATGGCTTCTGATAACAGCTTGGTACCAACAGTAAGGGTTGGCGACATCAGCCGAAATGACAGTTTCAGTCAAAGCCTGGAACACCTACGTGCAGATGATATCGCAGCTAATCATATAAAGCTTCCTTCTTCCCCGAAACTTCCTCCTCTCCCTCCTCTCCCTTCTCCGCTGCTCTGCCCTCGTCGCGCTTTTCTGGCGTCTCTCATCCTTGCGTCAAAGTTTACACAAGATAAATGTTATTCAAATCGTGCTTGGGCAAAGCTTTCAGGCCTTCCACCTCGCGAGATTGGTCGTTGTGAACGTGCATTAGGAGAAGCTCTTGACTGGCGTCTTTGGGTTGGTAAACAACCTTTTGCTGCCCCATCGCCCCCGTCACAACCTTCCATCCACCGTCCCCTGACGCGAGTGCGGAGTGAGAGTTGTCTTCGCTCTGGGAATCAGGGACCATTTCTTGTCCGCGATGAGAATACCAATGCTGACCTCTCCGTCACTCGTGGTCTTCGTAGACACCGAACACTCCCTGCAGACGCCTTTGCCCTCTCGAGCTCCACCAAAGTATCTCCGGATCAAGTCTCGTGGCAAACTTCAGCATTTTTGGAATCGGACGCACCAGATACTTATCAGATGGATTTATCACGCCAATCGACCCCACATATATCGAAGGTGCGTATTTTGATTCTTATTGACACGCCAGTTTACATTGATTCTTTAGGGCCACGCCCGTTATTCATCAACAACGGAATTGACTTATGGTCACCACTACTGTAACAAGATCTATCAAAGTCCGAGCCCGCCAACCCCTGGCCTAACCTATTCGCCGTCGTCGACTGGTTCTCACTCTGGAGATCGCATGGTTCAAATGTCGTCCTTCTTAGACGGTTCTGCGACCATCTTACAACCCAGCAATACGAGTGGCTCGGAATTGTGGCCATGGTTCGATAACCCAGACGTCGTATCCTGCTCCAGTACCATTTGGATCAATGAGAAGATCAGTCCACCTCTTGGCGGCCCTCTCGACGCTGTGCCATCGATTGATTGCACCGGACCTACGCCGTCCAAGATGACGGCTATGGATGGTGGCTCTATACTGTATTCATCGACTTCGGCGTTGGAAAATGGTGCATCTGCCTATCCTTCTCGCTGGTAATTTACTTTTTTGTGTTTCATGTCTTACTACTGTTATTTCTCGAACTGCGTAGCATTTGACTGATTCTTCTTCTCTGTCTCTTCTTTTCTCTGACCGTATATTTACGTATGTCTGTAAAGATGGATTCTCCTGTTTGGACGTTCTCAGTTTGATTTAGCCGAGCTTTTTTTACTCATGTACCAATTTCATGTCATGTTTCTCTCATCAAAGTCTGAGCACTGCATTTTATGATATCGTATCTGCATCGACGAGAGAAGAATAGTACGTACTCCATGCTCCTTTTTGCATGAGTTTATCTTTGTATCGCTAAGAATAAGTCGCAAGAAGCTCATCAAGTAATATTTTATTCTCTTTGGTGGATTATAGTCAGTGTAAGCACGGATGGAGCGAGCATCAAATCTGAAAGTCATACATATCACAAATATCCTTGATGCAGCATCAAGATGGCTTTTTCACGCGGTGCAATTAATTTCACTTCGATTATTCACCATTGCGCTGACAAAACCTTGACCAGGTCGACGTTGATAACTGAAGTCGACTCAGGCATCAAGTATTAGATACAAGGGGAAATGTCCCGATGACCGGGTCTTTGGGGTACACTCTTGATGACTCAGTGGGAGCAAAATGATGAGCGCCTCGATGTTCAGCTGCTTCTGCGAAAGTCATCTGTCAACGAGCACTGCGGCGAAAACGAAGATCCCACGCGATGAATCATGAATCAGTGAACTTACCACCCCTTTCGACTCGTTGTTACCATACCCCCGTGATACCATATCACTTGTTTATGTGATGGCTGAATCCTTTTATGATACCCTCCATCTCATGTCTGACACTCGCGGGATGTTACATCCATCCTATACAATGTTCAAAATGATCCAAGGGAAACAATGCCTTTATGTGTACAACATCTGCCGCATGCTCCTTTGCATTTCACTTGGCACCGCATGAACCATATCTACAGCCACTTTGTGGCAGCAGTGATTACTTTCGTCTCGATTTAGATTCCTCCGTTTGGTGTCCCTCGCCGAAAGCCTCTAAAGCTCAGAACCGTCATTTAGGTCCTAGCTTCCTGGATCTATCACAAATGCCGCGATCTTCAGTCTTCTTGCTTGGATTGTTCTCCCTTTGCACTTTACAAGCCCTTGCTCATGTTCATCAAACTATCCAGCTCCAATCTCATATTGCTCGACCAGGAGCTTCATTAAAATCGAGAGCCCTGGACCCAGCAATGGTGCCTTTGGCAGATTTTTTCAAAGGCACAGATCTCCAGTAATGACTCTTCTGCCTGCATAAACCATGACTCTTTTTAAACATTGAATAGGTGGTTCGGCAATATCTCCAGTTGGGCCCAATCATCTTTAAGCGAATATACTACTAATGTCCTTCAGTTGGAACCCCACCTCAGGTTCTCACAGTGCGTTTTGAAATTCTATGCTCATACGCAGCTCGCATTGAATCCAAGGTTTTGGCAGGTTGTCTTTGACACCGGAAGCGTGACTCTAGAATTCGCCAGTGAGGCAAAAACATGGTTCTTAGACTGATCTCACCATTTCGATGATTGTATGCTATAGGTACCTTGTGTGGTACAGCATGTCCTCAGAAACAGTTCGACTCTTCAGAGAGCTCTACGTTCGTTGATACCGGAAGGACCAGTAGTATCACTTTCGCTACCGGAGTTGGGGTCGACCCCGTAGTAGGCTCTAACTACAGATTAACGCTGCGTAGTGGTATAGACACCGTGTCTGTCGGCGGACTTACAGCCAACAACGTAAACCTCTTTCTTATCACAAACCAGACACCAGCCTTCGACGTTGATCCGTTCAGTGGAATTCAGGGTAACAACTCGTTTGTGGTCGAAACTTCTACTGAAACTTATAGATATGCAGGAATGGGTGCGACTGCACAAGGATTCTTCGCCGGTCTCGTGAATCAAGGCCTTCCTTGTGAGCTGTGTCAAGTTCTCGCCACAAATCTGATACAAGTCATCAATTAGCGCTGTTCAGCTTGTTCCTAACGCCGAACGCCGTTGGGAACGCCGAAATGACACTCGGTGGTATCGATACCACGAAATTCCAAGGTATCATTCTCTTGATACATGTAATATTCAGGAATCATATAACTCTCGATCTTTCCAGGCGACCTGACGTTTGCTTCACTTCCAGCTGGCTCCTCCTCCACGTGGCGACTTGTTTCACCTCAGATCTCCGTCAACGGCAGAACTACCTCAGTCTTGAACACGCAGCGTAGCATCATCTTTGATAGCGGGACAAGTAATGTTCTATTTTCAACTACCACTACCGAGGTATCCTTACTCTTGCCTCTGTGTTTCCGCGGTAACTAATGTCCTTGTTTATCAAGGCAATATACGCGTTAATCTCGCCTGACATCAAACCCAATCCGGCGGAGCCTGGAACATACGGGATTTCCTGCAATCTTATTCCAACATTGCCTGCAGTGATCGACATTACTTTCACCTCTCAGACAGAAGTTCCGTTCAACCTGACGATCCCAAGCAGTGAGCTTAGCGTGGGTCCCTTTGCCAATAACGCCTCCCTCTGCCAGACCCTCATCAACGCTTTCGACGGCCTTGATTTAGTGGGAGGAAGTCTCCTCAAACACTATTACAGTGTATGGGATATTGGGGGAAAAAGGATGGGTTTTGCTCCCACTGGCATTTGAAACTCTAAAATGAATCAGGGACGTGATCCAGTTCAGAAGAGCATAGGAGATTTATGTATGTATACCAATACCAGTTCGATCTTTGTCAATCTTTTTCTTTTCTTCGGTCGCCAAGTACAATTTGGATGCATGATCCATAGAAGCAATAACGGTCTTTCCCACAAGATTAAATGGAAACGATCCGTGAGGATTCGTGGTTATTCTGGCTACTTACGTAATCACAAAATCGGAACTGAAGTCACAAGACCGGGATAATAATTGGCACGAAAGCCTGGAGGTTAAGGGTATAACATGATATCTAGGCGGTATGCATCTCACTGAGGCCAACAGTGATTGAGGTTAATCAAACTCGAAAGTCTTATTTACAAACCATTACAAGGTATGCATTGTTGACTTCGACCATAAACCTTGACGGTTTATATAGTTATAAATCTTGAATATCAACATTTAAAACCAGTTGAGCACAAAGCGCCTGAAAAAATGACTACGTCGGATACGCAACAGGTTATCTCATTGGTACCTGGGATGAGAATCATTTGAGAGATGTGTAGGCACTAAATTCCGATCTTGTGTGGCATACTAATGACAAAAATTGTCAGCGGAAAGGAAAGGACAAAACACGGATGACGAACATAGTCCGGTTGTGTATGGCTCCAACCCATAGGCACGTGGTTCAAAGGACGGAATCCACTATGGCGTGATGAATGATTACTGCTTTGAGAGTAGGCGTCGTAACGAGGTTGAGCCGGATATGTTGATTCAGGAATCATGTTCAGGCCATTGGAGCTATTTGTGGAATGATGGGAATAGCCAGAAGATCCCGGGCGGTCTTGGTTGATACTGCCAATAGTTATGATCTACACACATCCGAGATCAAGCAAAACTCACGGTAGCCGACGTACAGAATCCGACTCTATGGGCATCGGGTGTAAGGTATATGACTCGCTGCTTTTCTTGAGTCAAATCGAACTTTGGGCAGACAATATCGGATGCTCACGTTACACGCCTCGAAGTTGGCAAAGATACCATGCCAAGGTCAGGATTAGCACGCCTTGGAGGAGTGTGCTCTCTAGTAGGAGGAGTGGATGCTTCCGACAGCCCCGATGAGCCAGCGGTTGAAGGTCTGCCATCCACGGAATCTTTCCTGACAGCTGATTTTTTTCTTGCCGGGACACCTTCCGGCCACGTACACTGTACAAAAAAACTCTTAGGTCATCAGCAGCCACTGGAAGGATCTTCGTACATCTCTTTGGCCGTGCGTACAGCGCATGCAATTTGGCTTCGTCTCATCACACTGTACGTGGTCAGTTAGTAATGAGAAGAGTAGTTACGTGACGCACCTTGATTTTCTTGACTCGACATGTCATGCATCCAGTCTTACTCCGGGTATATTTAGGACGTTTACGTTGCACAGGTTCCGAACGGGGAGGTGGAGATACGAGATGCGAGTGGCCATGATTCAAAGGAGGTGAATAGTATTGGGCGTGGTTCTGGAGGTAGGGGGCAGGTGACGAACTGGACGGGGTTAGTTGGGATGGAGTCACGGAGGGACTGAGGATA
The DNA here is from genome assembly GCA_003313075.1 of Termitomyces sp. MG16. Lineage (NCBI taxonomy): Eukaryota > Fungi > Basidiomycota > Agaricomycetes > Agaricales > Lyophyllaceae > Termitomyces > Termitomyces sp. MG16. The sequence goes on from QGOA01000167.1 coordinate 5,575, forward strand.
TGTACGCACTAGGACATGTTGTCGGCCATGAGATCGACGAGACGGGGAAGACTTCGCTCTTGGCCGGCTCGCATAGCATTTATAAAGGATTTGAGAGAAGCAAGGAGCCAAAAATGAATTGCACGCCAATGTTATGGGTCCTTAATCGGCGTGGATCAGAAAATCAGTCAGATCTAAGGGTCGGGGGCCAGTGTGTAACGCGCTGACCAGATCCTAGGAGTTATGTGGGGTTTTATCATTTTATTTGTCTCCCTTCACAAAAAAATGCTTCTGACATCTTTTTCCAGGGACATCTCTTAAACTATTCCCCCGTGGAACAACCAACGTCACAAAGCCTTCCTTATTCTGCCCGCCGCATTTTTCTTGCGGTCAATTGATGCGTCTTTCTTTGTTGGGCCACTGTCGGGGCGCCGTGTTGTTCCGATCACTGAGTAACGAAGCAAACCATAAGTACTGTGTTCTTCCGCCAGCCCATGCAACGGCGAGCCCAATTGCGCTCTTCAGCCTTCCCCATCTACTTTCTGTCCGCACAGTTTCAGCAGAGGGAAAGGGTCCCCAATGAAGAATGTATCTCCACCGCGGCCCGGAAATTATGCAGATTCCTCCGTGGAATCAATCTACTATGCTGATGCACTCCCATGTGTCAAACATGACATCAGAAACCATGCACAAGACACCGTAATACATGTGGAAACCACGAAGGTTTAAACGTGGATCATACGCAATGAGTGCATGCCCCTCTTGGTGTTAGGGGATTTTGTCCCATCATTTTTCTCCAGTGCACATGCCTGCGAGTGACACCTGAATGGGCGCCGAAATATCTCCGTCAGCTGTACTTATCCGGGCTTATCAGCAAACTTTGCAAGGAGGATTCACAGGTGGTGGGCCGAGGAAGAACTAGGGCCCAGAGAGACATACAATACCGAGGACGTTCGCTGGCCATGGGCGAGGGCCATGATAAGGGCCGAGGGAAAGCATGAATGAACTGATGAGCAAATGATAGCATCAAATGTAACCTGACAAAATGCGCGCGGATAGGGCGGGACTCCTGTGCTCTTGTGAAAACAAGACGGTACTCACTAACCCTATCATTGCTCTTAAGCATATGCAGAAGTTGCGCCTTAGATCCCTAGCGACCAAAGGGTGGTCAAGGACAAACATTTTATGAGGCAATGTGGGTCCAATTGGTCCCTAGTGCTACCATGTTCTAGAAGGGTATCAATTGATGGTCCGAACTAAATCATCTTCCATCTTCCAAAAGAGGAGCAACTGGCAAGATCACTTTGGCGGGAGCGAGATGTGGATAGCCACGCATGGAAGGACCAAGTGCCCACGGTAACCTTTCTACATACATAGACTATTTGTCAATGACCAGCAGTCGCAAGGTTACATACGTCAACGATCAGTCTCGTTTGTCCATACATTTGTGTTTCATCGAAAGCTTCGCGCTTAGGTTCTTGGAAAGCATACATGCATATCGCCACATTGTACCTGCTGTTTGACTAACTCCGCGAATTCCTGACTACCATTTGACAGCGATTCAAGCTTCAATCGATTCTGCTTCAATCTCTGTCGAGTTCCCCCGGTCAGATAGCTTGATGACTCCGAGTCGGGCCGAAATTTTCTGCATGAAACTTCTCTTGAATACTCAAGTATGGAGGATCAAGGATCCCCTTTCCATTCTCGGCATTCAATTCAAGTGGCTGAAAGCATTGAGAAGATTTCACTTGCTTGACATGATCTCCGTGTACATAATGTAGCCCATCAACGATGTGAGTTACTCCTTCACTTTGACCTGTGAATTCGAATCCAAGAAGAAAACTCCACACATATGTATTGACACCGGAAGTTGTGTAACGTCTCCTATTCGGCGGTCATTGGGCCTGAGATATAAGGAAACAATGACATGATACTTACTGATGTTGAGATAGATAGATTCGTTCTAGCCTTGTGGAGCGAACGCGGCAACAGGGTTGTGCTTTTCTTGTCCTTCACAATGACCATAGAAGAAGACTAAGCACCCGTGACACAACCCTGTAAGCAAAATACGTAACAGTTTAGAAAGTTGTCCATCGTGGTAGATGCGAGGTTGAGAAGGCACTGGCAGTCATGACACCGCACATTCAGAAACCCGGAGCGGAAAGTAAAATGAATCATTGCAATCGAGGGTGATAATGTACGGAGACAAGATAGTGAAAACGCTAGTGGCACATGGCGGCACAGGATATGTGGAAGGGAGAGGCGAGAAGCATACGCTGCTATCCTAAGCCTAGCATAAAGGCATGTATATAAATGTAACTATAACCGCGAGCAAAGACTCAAGCCAAAGAGTGGATGGTAAGTAGAGGGAAAAATCTGTGATTCCATGATTCTTTGAAATTCAGATACATTAATAATTGATTTGTCGGGGGCAATTGATGAAGCATCGGCGAGGCTACAAAAACGACCCATTATCGTTGTGTAGAAGAGTTTGAATTGACACCCTGAGAATTACTAGCTTCTGCACGGCTTGAGGACGGTCTTGAGCCATTGCGAGTCTTTGACCTACGGATTTGTGAGATTCTTGTGCATAACAAGACAGAGTTCGATGATCACACTTACAAATCTGTTTTGCGAGACCTGGGCCAGTCCCAAACTTGTTGAATCCATTTTGCCATAGGTACGTCCTGCTTCATAACATTGACAATCCAAGGATGAGCGAGCATGTTCTTCGGGGTAGGCCGCGTCAACGCATTGACGATCAACCTGTCTGAATTCAGCTATCACGCCATTAGAAGGCAAACAGGGGCACCGACGTTTGCTTGATGAAATCTTTCATTTCCTTACTCCAGCGGACGTCGCGTTCATCTTCTAGACGGGGAGGCTGCAGGACTATGTGAAGTAGGTATCAATCAAGCGGCAATGGCACAAACCTCAGCTGTTGTGATATACATCATCAAGTCAATTGGAGGCATGTCATTGGGAAAAGGAAACCGATTTTGAACAAGCTCAAGGAGGGAAATGCCAGTGGACCAAACATCAGAACGGATTGTATACTCATGTCCACAAATTCGCTCGGGCTAAGGGATACAATCGTGGATTAGTTCACGACAGTCACATGGAATGGGAATCTACTGACAGCCATGTAAAAGCTTGTACCAGTGAAAGTGCCTGCCAGCGAATCGACAAGTTCACCAGAGACTCCGAAATCACATAGCTTTACAACACCCTCTCGAGAAAGAAGTATGTTGGAGGGCTTCACATCCCTGTGAATCGTTTTCCTTGTGTGGAGGTATGCGAGACCCTGCAAAACCTGCGATTCCGGTCAGCATCGAAACACATCCAACTTGGAGAAGGCACCAACGTACCCCTTCTGCTACCCGACCTGCGATCAGCTCCCCCACTATAGCTCCTCGCTCTTTGATGCGTTTTCCGACACTTTCCAGACTGCCACCTTCACAATAGTCCATGAGGATCTTTACCTCGCTTGAAGAAGGCGACATGTATGCCCCATAGAACTGAATGATATTCACGTGTTTGGTGTTAGAGATGATGGACACTTCTCGCAATAGCTGCTTCATCGGCGCCTCTCTAGTAGTAATTGTCTTGCGAGCCATGATTTTGTTAGTGCGCTTATCTTTGACTTTGTGAACGGCACCACCAGCGCCCTCCCCAAGGCGCTCGATCTCTTCGAATACATCGTCTGAGAATGTTAACGGTGCATCATTGGCGTTATTGAGGTTATCGATCATTTCCTTGACATCGGTAGCACCGAAGCCATTGACATTGGATGAAGGGGGCAAGCAGGTAGCACTGTCGACGGAAGATGGACGTATCGTCACGCCGTCAGGATGTGCAGTGTCGAGGTCGGGCGTTGGGTAGTCGGGCCCGCCATAATAGCTTTGGAACAAAGATGGGCCTCGTGGGATCGCGATATGGATGGCTGGGGGATTCGGGGTGGGTGGTCTTGAAGAGGTGGGGGGTTGAAGAGAGAGCGGGTAGGCAGGCGATCTGGATATAGGCGGAGAAATAGAGAGAGCGAGATTGGGAGGCCTGGGATTTTGATGAATGTCGAGAGGAGCGGTGTGAACGGGCATAGGGGAGGGGGACCTGTAAGTGCGGGGCCCTAGAGGACGCGACAGAGTAGTCCTGCTCTCCGCCATCGTGGACGTTGTGGTCAAGGTTACTGTCACAACTAGTTGACCCGACTCATCATTTCCGTTTCGTCTTGACAAAAGGGGAAGTCAACACGCGGAAGTATTTTAAGAAATCCTCAATACATCTTCCGTCTAATTGTTTGTACCTTGCGCTTAGATACTGTTTATCTACTACTTCATCTATTTCTATTCACCCCTCTTCAAGACACTAATGCAAAACCAATGAATACGTGGGCAGCTTGAGTTGACCAATCAAATCCCCAGGATGATCGGGGGTCACAGGATACAATTCAAAGCACTAGTTTATTATTAAACCCTGGTGAACACGCACAAAGCGATAGCCCGAGTCGATAGGGTTGACTTTGAACATCTTCTCATTCCGGCTGGTTGGCTTATCGTCGACTTTGAGACACAACTCTTGGTGACATTGCCAAATATACTGAGGCTTCGGAAAGTCAATTCAAGCGGACCGCTGACAGGCGTAATGGACCAGCTTGAGCGTCTTGTGCGTGTATGTAAACATCCTACTACTGAGTAGATCATCAGCTTTTCTGACATGCAGGAGGTAATCAGAACAGGAGCGTCGTCAAGGCTCCAATCAGACCTATCGTGAACTTTTTACTCGGGGTGATCTTTATCTCATTGATGGAGGGACGATGATACACATTCGTGGACTATGGTGAAAATGCTAATAATCTTAGGTCACATTGTCTTGAATGGACGAAATAAAATGTACATAGAGGGGTAAAAGGATAAGCCTTTTAAAACGCCCTTTTGAAACAACACTGTCATAGGTGCATCAGCAACTAACTAAATGGAATAACCCATCATGCCTTCCATAATCGAGAGCAACTAAGCATGCGCAGCCATGTTCGACTCCTAACGTTCCACTAGCTTATCATATTATATCAAAGGCTTCTCCAAGCTGGAAGCTGACGGACGTCAGATGTAAGTCGGTAAGATTATACATCTCGATAGGGCAGGGAGGATTCAAAGTACGACGGAACTGACTCTATATAAGTATCACTCTGACTTCCAGAAGCACTCCATAGATAGAATCTGATCAATGTCCCCAGAGTACGGAGAAAGTCGAAGTGTGAGACGGACAATAATATCAAGCATGGATGCAAGTCCCTATTTTTTTGGGTCTTCCATGTATTTCGATCGTAGTGGCGGGAAGTTTTCGCCCGTGGAATGCTACTCTATCACCATTTCAATTATAAGACTAGTCTAACGTAGTGAATAATAGATAGGTCCCACACGGGGAATCTTATGAGAAGGAGTGGGATCACAAGAACGCATTGATGCTACCATATGAAGATTGGTCGGGATTTAGGAACAATTGCGCCTTTCCAAGGTCGGATTTTTCTTTCTGGTTGAAAGTGATAGTGAGGTACATATACTTGTGTACATTGATTGATTTGTGCAAATAAATACTTTTCAAAAAAGGGCGCCGAACTTTGAAGACCTCACAATGAAGTGAGAATTCGAGATTGAATGTAGTCGTGTAGTTAAGGAACCTCACTTCGTGTATCCAAACTGGGCCTGCACGCATGGCAACTCTACATGACATCATTCAATTAAAGGCAGCAAAAGGGGATGTTGAATGAGGCCCTTAATGACTTTCGAAATTTTCGGCAAGCGAAATTGAAGTCCAGAATTGGTAGCCCCATATGATCAGATTTGTATAGCGATGCTAGTCAAACCTCAAGGCCTCAACTAAGTTACAAGGTGATCTAGATGAAGAGTTAACAACTTATTATTGTCTAGACATGGCTCGATGGAATGGCGTGAGTTCAGGTGAAACCACAAATGTACATGTATAAAACCGCAAGTCCTGAGTATCAAAATATTTTTATCAAGAAACGACCATGCAGTCGAGCCTGTATCACAGACGATAAATACTCATGAACTTAT
>QGOA01000177.1:0-10611 GCA_003313075.1 Termitomyces sp. MG16
TACAGTCTCGCAGGCCAAGCAAGATTTGCTTGCTATTTTTCAATCACTCCCTCAAGACGTGAAGGACGCCATACTGGACCCGAAGGGTACAGCCAAGCTTCCTCAAAAGGGACTCGACGTGAACGAGTATCAGCCGACGCCCGAAGACGGAACCATGCCACAGTCGAAAAAGAAACGGAAGAGGAAGCCAGAGGAGGTGGATGATTCAGTGGGTTTTCCACTATATATCTCTTTCGGTTAGTGCTTTATACTCAATGTCAGACTCCGAAATCCAGCAATATCAAGCCTCCGCGAGCTCCAAAACCGGTGGACTCAGCCAAGGCCCTCAAAGTACGTTTCGTAACTCTATCGCGCAGCTAGCTCACAAGCCAGTAATAGGAACAGGGAAGATTAGAAAAGAAAGCCGCGAAAGCCGAGAAGGAGAAGAAGGAGAAGGACGCCCAAGATAAATCGCGATCGATTATGGCCAACTTCTTTTCAAAGCCCAAGGATTTTACGCGAAGTCCACTCAAAAGTGACGCTGCTGTTGCTGGACCTTCAAACGTCACGTCTGAATTTGAGAAAACGTTCAAACCGTTCGTTTTGAAGAAAGATACTGAGCTTGCCCCTGTAAACTGGTTCAAAGAATCTAGGAGGTCGTTACCGAAGGTACACGACGGCGTCATCATTATTGACGATGATGCGGATGATCGTGGTGGAGAAGTGATTAATCTTTCTACACCAAATGTCGCAAATATGAGCCCAGCCGGTAGGCAGTTTTGGTCCGATATACTGTTGTATGCAATAGTCACATTATCCTTGTCAGAACATCTATTATCTGTCGTATCTTCTTTATCATCATCACCAAATGAAATCCTGCGGCGACACTCTTCACCAGGTCGTGATCCACGTCTAAAGACTTATAACCCTCTTTATGTACGTGATATCGTCTCCAAACTTTCTGATGCAGAAATAGAGGGAAATGATGCCGCCGTGCGCTCCTTGCTCTCCCGACTTAAGGATCGCTTCCTATCACCGGCAAAAGTTCTTATATTCGCCGAGGATAGACGTCCAGGATATTTTGGAACTTGGACACGGAGTTCTCGCATCATAGGACCACGGACGCCATTCGCCAGGGACGTTCTCGTGTTTGACTATGGATATGACAGTGGAGAGGAGTGGGAAGATGAGCCTTCTGGTGACGCGGACGATGTTAATGATGACGTAGAGGACGAAGAGGAAGAGGATGACGCGGACTCTGATGCAGACAGCTGGCTTGTTGACGATGATGAAGATGTTGGGATCTCTCTAGAAGACATAGATCAGCTGGACGTGCCTGACTTGTCTGCCCTTCCTTCGAAGCGAAAGGCAGAAGATGAAGAGAAAAAGACGGCGAAAAAGAGGAAAGTCGTCATTCCTCTTATACCTTATGTTAAAGGACCGTGTTGGGAAAGCTCAATTGGGCAGTGCGAATATAGCATCTTTGACCCCTACAGGATACAGATATTTAATGGCAAGTACAATATAGAACGAGCCGAGCAGGTGTTGACATTTTCTTCCAGATACCCCTCTATTTTTCGATCCTTTCACCTTTGTGTCGACATGTGTCGAAGATTACAAACGCGAAACTAAAGCTGCCTCTTCGTCGAACAAGCCTGTCATCGGGAACGACGGCGTCTTCGTTGTTCCAAGCGTCCCCGACCATTTGGTTCATTCAAACACATCTCAGCACGCTTCCAGTGTAGCATCGTCGTCTCCAGCAGCAGCTTCTGTTCAACCAAGAAAGGCAGCTACTCCCAAACAACCCTTTCCTGACCAGCATCTTCCTTTTGTTCTTCAACAGATAACCACGCTCCAGACTGGCAGTTTCAACTTCCTCGTCGAGACAATACATCGGGACCTGCGGGAACACAATGTCAAAAAGAATATGATCGAAGCCAAAGTCAGAGAGGTTGGAGAAAAGTGTAAGGAGAAGAAATTTTGGATTGTGAAGCCAGGAATTCAGGTCAGTTGCCAGCCCCTTCAACGCTGTCAGTATTCAAATAACTTTCGTGTGGTAGATCCCATCCTGATTATTATTGTATGCATCATCTTATACTTTCGTTAATTTTTCATGTACTTTCCCTCTTTCACGATGCTACTGTAGTTCTACAAATATAGATCGATACCATTCAGATCTATACATATTTAGAGGAAATAATGGATAGTGATACAAATTACTAATACATTGGGTAAGAGATGTCTGCGCGACTTCGACCCGCTCAGACAATGGAGGAAAATTGCTGTGGCTTTAGTGGGTATTGGGTAAAATCGAGCCCCACAGAGTGCGTAAATGCATTTCCACAGCGGTGGCCCTAATGTTGAGTTAGCTACGACGACTGATACCGCGAGAAATCGCACTATCCTGGACCGTAGAGGCTGACTATGTGAACTGTCTACGGCCCGCAGCGATACCACCAAGAAAAAAAGAGAGATGTGAGAGTGATATATATTATCTTGTATCCATACTATCATGATGAGGCAAGCTTCCAAAGCAATCGAGATTGTTCAAAGTTTCCCTTTTGTTCATCCATTGGGACCATGTGGAGGTCGCCGGACTGGGCACCTGCAGATTAGTTGAGCACTTGACCATAGATTGCAGAGAGCGAATCCGTACTATGGACAAGCATCTTCACCAGAACACCTTTCTTATCGAAGACAGGTTCAAATCCCAACTTTTCGTACATTCGCAACCGCAGACTACCTTCTGTGAGTTTAAGGATTGATTCACGACGGACTGCAACTCACGCAGAACCATCGAGTTCTTTCTGATGTTCCAAAGCAGGGTCGTATTCTTCCAATCGGCGCGTCTCGTCCTTGAGTCTTGCGAGTTCGGCCTCTTGGCTCGCCACAAGGCTCTCGGTATCACTTATAGACTTCACAAGATCGAGATTCATCCTGTCAAGTTCATTGAGCGCCTTAGCATGCGCCTGTTCTGAAGGGACGGATGCAGGGCGCTTGGATGATATTCGAGATGCTTCCAGTTGCTTCACGATTGCTGTCCAGATATGTTTCGTTCAAGTACATACGGCCTCGAAGTATGGGAGTGCAGCTCGCCTTTCATGTTTCCCTGAGCCTCCTCTATTTCCTTCTTCCTCCGTGATTCCGTTGCGGATATTTTATCCTCGGCCGCGACAATGGTCAAGTAATCTTCCTCAGGGTCGATAATTGGAAGCATATCACAAATGGCTTTTCTAATTGGGTTGAATAAGCAGGTCATTGGTGTTGAACTGCGACAAGGACTCGTACATTGCTTCGTACACATCGATAGACATTTTGACGCTGCTGAGAAGTCACCGTTAGAACGTGATCGCGTTTAATGTGAACGCCACGTGATGTGACTATCTGTATAAAGAAGCTTAGGAACGATTTCATTTCACACGCTCCAACGTGTGCTGCACGATTTTTAAGTTGCACACTGACGACAAGTATTCATGTACTCGAGGCAAAAGCGCATGCAATACATGTTGTCTTTCAGTGCTTATAGTTAATGTCTGTTTGTCGAGAGTTTAAAGCATGATCTGGAAGGCTGATCGACACGAGCGCGTGGATAGCTTCATCCTAAGACTCTATAAACAATACATATTCCCTGGTAGCTTGCAGATAATGAGGTGTAACTCGTGTGCAACTACCATACACGACAATGAGCGGTCTTAGGCCGTGGATTATCTGATTGAGAGGTGATATGCAACCCTAGTTGATATCAAGTCACGGTGGAGTCAACTTTGATGACGATCTTTCCTGTTGCACGTAGAGACATAAGTCGGTCGTAGGCCTTCAAGGCATCATCAAACTCATAGACCGAGTCCACTGGAGGAGTGATAGAACCTGCAAAAAAACTCAGACGAGGTTGTGTGGATGAGGACTGGCGACATGTACCATCCGCAACCATTTGTCGTATGGCTTCCAGTCTTTCTTTCTTGTGAGCCAGCATGTAGATCCTAATAACGCATTCTTATCAAGACAAGCCAAGAAGATGACTCAACGAACGTACTTATAACGCCTTTTGACGCCACCGAGCCAGCCAGGTCTTAGGTACGCCGAGTATATGGTGGTGAGTATTTTCCAAAGCTCTGGTGGAGAAAAGCTCTTGGGCATTGGGCCAGTGGAAAGAAAGATGCCATTCGGAGCCAAGTATGCAGGACTGTGTGAGTAGAGAGAAATATCGGTCAAGGCAACGGCATCTAATATGATGTGAAACTTTGGTGTCGGAGGATTGGCTTGCAAGTACTTGTGAAGAGGGGATTTCGTGTAATCAATGAACTATGACTTGTTGCAGAATGATATCATGAGAGAGAGAACTGTAGAACAAACCTCGTCGGCACCCATCTTGCGAACAAAGGCTTCGTTCTTTCCAGATGCGGTTGCAACTACCCTGGCGCCTTTTGCCTTCGCGATTTGAATGGCATAGGCACCGACGGCAGAACTTCCGCCATTGATCAGAACGCTCTGACCTGCCTCGAGCTTCGCGATATCAATGAGTCCTTCATAAGCAGTCTCTGCAACTAAGGTTATGCCAGCAGCTTCTACAGGTGATACATGGGGAGGTCGAATGACAAGGTTGTCTGCAGGCATACTAACATATTGGGTGAGGGCACCTTGCCGAATGACCTGTGAGAGTTCTTCAGGACTTCAGAAACAGAAGGAACACATGATACACCACGCAACTTACCGACAGAGATGAAGCCAAAAACCTGATCACCAGCAGAAAACCGTGTGCCATTGCCATCGACGATTTCTCCAGCTAGATCATGTTCTGCGGGAAGAGGTCGTCCAGAGTGCGCAAAGGTAGGCAAGAACTTCATAAGTTTATACCCACTGAGACACACAAGGTTGGAGAAGGTCGAATGATTGTCGGTGAAACTCACACTGGATTGAGGGCGGCTGCTTGGACTTTGACAAGGACTGCTCCGGGCTTGAGCTGAGAAGGAACAGGCCAATCTGACCTGAGAGAGAGCGCCTTTGCTGGAGAACCCGTGCGCTCGACAATCCATGCGCGCTGTGTCTTTGGAAGGTCGACCATGGTGGTAAAGGGCAGAAGGGCCAAGCCTCTTGTTCAAAGTCTCACAGTTGACGTCAACCAGCGCTTCTGCCGTAACTCCGTGACAATACATCACGTGATACGTCGATGATATTGGAATCCACAACTTTGGCCCTTTGCCCAGCTTATACCACGACGTGAACGCGTTTCGCGACCCCACATTTCCTACCGTATTTCATACTCTATAGGCGTAGGCCGGATAATCTTAATTCATCTGTCCTGCCATCATGGAGGTCAGACCCTTATCGTACTCCTAATACATGGATGACTGAGCATCTATTTTCGTAGGGTATACTCGATTTCTCGCGGGACTTGGACGTCGCTTTGTTGGACAAGGTTGTAATGTCCTTCTACACTGGCGCTGGACAGGAGGTGCACCCGTTTACGCGTTTTTCCGGGAGAAATCGCTAATCTGATTCCTGTACCATCTAGCGCCAATTAGCTCAACAAGTTCTCACCCAGTTAGAAGATCATCCAGACTCATGGACAAGAGTGCCAGATATTTTGGAACGATCTTCTTTTCCTCAATCCAAGGTTCGATCTCCTTTTTGGTTTACATCCATCCACTCAATCGATCTGCAATAGTACATCGGCCTACAGATTCTGGAAAAACTCATCAACACGAGATGGAAGACTCTGCCTGATGGCCAACGTCAAGGTATACCGCTTCGTTCCTGCTGACCCTGCGTTCGCGCTTACCCGATCCTGATAGGCATTCGAAATTTTGTTGTTGGAGTAACCGTCAAGGTCGCCTCTGATGAAGTCGCGATGCGCAAAGAGAAGGCTTACATCAACAAGCTCAATCTAGCGCTGGTTCAAGTTCGTCTTATCCTGGGTGTATTGAGCGAGTTTAACTGTTTCCCACAGATTCTCAAGCAAGAATGGCCTCATAACTGGCCAAATTTCATCACAGAACTTGTGGACTCTTCCAAAACTAATCTTTCGCTCTGCGAAAACAATATGGTCATCCTGAAACTCCTTTCCGAGGAAATTTTTGACTATTCAGCCGAACAAATGACACAAACCAAAATCAAAAACCTTAAAAACCAGATGTGTGGTGAATTTTCGGAAATCTTCAAGTTGTGTTCGGAGGTTTTGGAAGAAGCCCAGAAAACGTCGTTGATCAAGGCGACATTGGAAACGCTCCTCAAATTCCTGAATTGGATTCCACTGGGATACATCTTTGAAACGACAATAATAGATCTTCTTCTGAGTCGTGTATGTGGTTCTGTTTTCACTATGCGTGATTTGCTCACTTGACTTTTCTCCAGTTCCTTGAAGCTCCGGAATTCCGCAATGTCACGCTCAAGTGTCTCGCCGAAATTGCTGCTCTTAATGTTGGCCCGGAATATGACCCCAAATTCGTTATTTTATTCGCAATGGTAATGACATCGGTCAATCGCATGATTCCACCAAGCACGAATATCGCGCAAGCGTACGCGAATGCCGGGGATGCAGGCCAAGAGCTCGTTTTGAATCTCGCCCTGTTTTTGGCCAACTTCCTATCAAATCATCTTCGGGCTGTTGAGACTGAAGCGAACCGCGATGTGCTGCTTAATGCGCATCTTTATATGGTTAAAGTATCGCAAGTGGACGAGCGGGAAATCTTCAAGATTTGCTTGGAATACTGGCTCAAGCTCGTTGCCGAACTTTATGAGGAACTTCAGAGCCTGCCTATTGGGGACTCTGGCCTGCTCATGGGTCTGAGCCTTGGCGGTAGCGGTGCTTCAAGCATGCTGAATGGAATGTCCCTCAGGAAGAACATCTACAGCGACGTGCTTTCTAATCTGCGTTTAGTCGTAATAGAACGAATGGTGAAACCTGAGGAGGTATGATTGATTTTTTCTACCGACAGATACAAAACTTAACTCAAACCAACTAGGTCTTGATTGTTGAGAATGACGAAGGAGAGATCGTTCGGGAGTTCATGAAGGAGATCGACACAATTGTTCTTTACAAGCAGATGCGAGAGCTCCTTGTCTATCTTACCCATCTGGACGTGACAGACACGGAAACCATACTGACGGAGAAACTAGCGAAACAAGTGGATGGGTCAGAGTGGTCATGGAACAACCTGAACACACTCTGCTGGGCTATTGGGTCTATTTCTGGCGCAATGAGTGAGTGCTTATCTTGACTTTAGTTTGACCGTCTTTCATGTGCTTTTTTCCAGACGAGGAGACGGAGAAACGCTTTTTGGTCACAGTGATCAAGGATCTTCTTGGTTTATGCGAAATCAAACGTGGAAAAGACAACAAGGCGGTTGTCGCTTCTGACATCATGTATATCGTTGGACAATACCCTCGGTTCCTCAAAGCACATTGGAAATTCCTCAAGACTGTTGTGAACAAGTTGTTCGAGTTTATGCACGAGACACACGAAGGTTAGTCGCAGTCTTACTCTTATAACACGTGTACATCATGTGTCTTCTTGATAGGTGTGCAGGACATGGCGTGCGATACTTTCATCAAGATTGCGCAGAAGTGTCGGAGACATTTCGTCATGCAGCAATCTGGAGAGCAGGAACCATTCATCGATGAAATACTACGTATGCTTCATCGAATTACTGTAGATCTGTCGCCTCAACAAGTAATTTCCACATGCCTTCCCTATTTTACTGGACTTCTTACTCTAGCTCTTTTTATCGCTAGGTCCACACTTTCTACGAGGCAGTTGGCTACATGATTTCAGCTCAGCCCAACAAACCTCAGCAGGAAAAGCTCATTTCGAAACTTATGGACTTGCCAAATAATGCGGTATACTCTTTCGTGTACTCTTATATTTTGACACTTCTCACGCTTATTCACAGTGGGACTCTCTGATGGCTCAAGCAGCGCAAAACATGGATGTGCTCGCTAGTGCAGACAACATCAAGATTTTGTCAAACGTCTTGAAGACCAATGTGTCAGCATGTACTTCCATAGGCAGCTTCTACCTCCCACAGATAGGCAGGATCTTCCTGGACATGCTGGGCTTGTACAAAGCCGTTAGTGGGATAATCAGTGAGACTATCTCGAAAGAGGGTGAGCGTTTCCAGCTTTTCGTGTTCACGAGTTCTTTCAATTTATGTATCTATCTATATGTCAGGTCTTATCGCTACCAAAACGCCGAAAATCCGCCAATTGCGCACGGTGAAAAAGGAGATTTTGAAGCTCATGGAGACGTACATAAAAAAGGCGGAAGATCTTGAATCCGTCAATGTGAACTTTATGCCTCCCCTTCTTGATGCCGTTCTTGGCGATTACAATCGTAATGTTCCGGCGGCAAGGGATGCAGAGGTCTTGAATGTAGTTGCCACTATCATTGGTCGTTTGGGAGTGAGTGATTTGCACCTTACTTGCCGGCATGCTTCTAATGTTATTTCCCTTGCTAGTCCCTCCTAACCCCACAAGTTCCCGCCATACTCGATGCTGTCTTTGAGTGTACGCTAAACATGATCAACCAAGACTTCGCGGAGTATCCCGAACATCGTGGCGGTTTCTTCAAACTTCTCCGTGCCATAAACCTAAACTGCTTCCCTGGTACATACTTTTGTCTTTGTGATGTGGTGTTGCAGACATTAAATCTTATACTGACAGCACTACTCGGAATCCCACCGAGCCAGTTCAAGTTGTTTATGGACAGCATCATCTGGGCTATCAAACACACGATGCGTGACATTGCCGACACGGGTTTGAATTGTGGGTGGTTTCGCTTCAGCTGCATTGTAGACATGTACTCATTATCACGTCATAGTGGCCCTTGAGGTCGTCAACAATTTCTCAAGCGCGACGGAGCCCGTTAGCAATGCCTTTTTCCAGCAATATTTCCTCAGCATTGTGCAAGATACATTCTTTGTTCTTACTGACACGGATCACAAGAGCGGATTCAAGTTACAAAGCGTGCTTTTGGCTCGCATGTTCCAGCTCGTGGAAACGAACGCGATAGGGACTCCATTGTTCGAGCCATCGCAAACGACCTCAAACGCCGCCTATCTGCGGGAGTATACCGCCAACCTATTGAAGAATGCATTCCCGCATGTCCAGCCGTAAGTCTTATCTACTAAATACAAGCAGGTCTTGGCAATTTATACACCTTCTCAGCACTCACGTGGTGAACTTTGTCACCGCCTTGGGAGAAAACCACAATGATATCAACCGATTTAAGCTGGCTCTTCGGGATTTCCTGATTCAGCTTAAGGAGTTCTCGGCCGGGGACAATGCTGAACTTTACCTGGAAGAAAAGGAGCTAGAATCGCAAAAGAAAGCGCAGGAGGAGCGGGAAGCGGCGATGCGGATTCCAGGTATGCTCAAGCCCGACCAAATCGAGGACAAGGATGAGGATATATGATTTTTCTGATTCATCTATGGACCGTTTGCATTTGCTCACGATAACAACTATCCGTTCGTCAAATCGATCCATCTTTCCCTCCCCCTTTTCTCCATTTATCTCATGCTGCTCTTGTCGCTCTCGAGCTCCTATCATATGTAACACTAGCACAATAATGTAGAATCCAAACAAAGAGACTAGTCTCGTGGTCACGTTTTGATGAATCAGGAAATCATGACTAGATTAGATTCGTTTTGAATCTTTACTATATTTCCTCTTCTCTGATTTTCATGTTCAAGAAGTAGAACCCGTCCTGCTCCATTTTACTGTTTCTGATCTGATGCTTGCACGGCCACTGCCAGATTCAGCCCTTCAAGTGACATTGCGGGGCAAACGCCCGTCAAAACCTCAGTGCAGAGGGGGATTCGTGCGGCGATTCTATCACAATGGAAGATCGAGCCCGAGACACTTGAGGCGCTCTGGCCCAAGAAAGAGGGGCTTGTTCACGTCAAGTGGTACGTCTGAGCACAATTCTTGAGCACTACATATTTGTCTGATCATCGGTCGGTGCCTGTGCACACAGCAGAGAACACGTATCAATATACAGTCTTCACGGGGAGCCCCTGATCATACAGCACTTTGATGGACCGTTCTACCCAACCCTTTGGGTGCTACACAAATGTCATTTATTTCCGATACTCAGATTCCTGTTCTAAAGATGATAGCTGACTTGGGCCGCGCTCTAGATCCTTATATACTGCCGAAGGTGGGCATTGACCGTGGCGCAATACGATACCTGCTGGCTGGTGCGCCGATGATGTGTCCTGGGCTGACGTCGAAGGGAGGGTGGCTCCCGCCGGCGGAGGAAGCGCTGCCTGCGGGAACAGCGGTGGCGATCTATGCGGAGGGAAAAGATCACGCGGTGGGGGTTGGGTTGCTGAAGCTTGGGACGGAAGACATGCGGCGAATCAACAAGGATGTGGGAGTCGAACTGGCCATGTATCTCGGAGATGATCTGTGGGCGCACAAAACCCTGTGATTACTGCCAATTTGCAAAAAAAAAAACAAAAATGTAATAAGCAACCTGCCTACCCCAGAACGTGTTGTCCCGGATGAACCTGAACCAGCTCGCCTGTTGTTTGTACTTGCTGATTTTGAAAGCCTCATACCTTTGAGTTGACCGAATCGGAGCGCTTGACATGGCCTCCACTTCGACTTCGTTCTATGCAGATTTTGTCCCTGTG